>JAODAL010006318.1:0-134635 GCA_025379985.1 Phyllomedusa bahiana | reverse complement strand
TTGACAGAATACAATGATTTGAAAATCTCTTACCTATAACTATATTTTATTTACAACAGAGCAAATAATTCCATTTTATTTGAAATATTGAATTCATTTAGATATTGAGGTCACCAACAGATATCAGGAAAGTTGGGATAGGGTTATGTCTATCATTGTATAGCATCCCCATTTCTTTTTACAACAGTTTGTAATTGTCTGGGAAATGAAGAGGCCATCTCAAAAAAGTTGGGACAGGGTTAACAAAAGGATGTTAAAGTAAGTGATACTAATAAAGAAAGCAGCTAGATAGCCAATTTTGAACTACGTCACGTGACTATGTACAAAAGGAGCTTGTCAGAGAGGCAGAGTGTCTCAGAAGCAAAGATGGTCAGAGGTTCACCAATCTGTGAAAATCTTTTTTCTAAAAATTGGGGAAAGCAATTTAAGAAAATGTTCCTCAACGTAAAACTGTATAGATTTTGAATACCCTTCTATCTACAGTACATATCATCATAAGATTCAGAGAATCTGGAGAAATTCATGTGCACAAGGGCCATGGCATCCAATATGGCATTGTTGTTATCTACAGCAGTGCAAAGGCGACTACATTAAAACAGAATGATTTGTCATTCAAATCACTGCATGGGCTCTCGAATATTTTCCAGAAATCATTGTTATAAACACACTTCACTGTGCAACCCACTAATGCAAATTAAAGATTTAGCATGCAAAGGAGAAGCCATATATCAACAAAACCCAAATGTGTTCTCTTAAAATGGACTGAAGCAAATGGATAATTTTTCGGCCAGATGAATCAAAATGTTAAATTCTTAACGGAAACCACAGAGGCCTTGTACTACAGACTAAAGAAGAGAGAGACCAGCAAGCTTATTATCAGCTCAGTTCAAAGCCCTACATTCTGATAGTATGGGGGTGTTTTTCCCAAATGGCCGGGCAGCTAACTATTTGGAAGGAAATTGAAAAGAGTATATTAACAACGTCTCTTTCATGGGAGGCCTTGATATTTCAGCAGACAATGCTAAACCACATAGTGCATCTATCACAACATGAAATGACATCATTGGCGTGGAACATGAGAGCAGTGATGGCCTTTATTGAAGCCATAACCAGCAGAAAATTTCTTTTTACAAGAATGAACAACCCCTTTAAACCCTTTTTCGATGCAGCAATTTTTTTTTATTGTTGCGTGTTGTTTTTATTTTTTGTCTTAATAGTTATATAAGTTTTTTTTATTTTTGCGGAACAAGATGTCGTTTTTAAAGTTACCATTGACCGAATCATATAGATAATGGGAAACTGAAAAAAATTCTAAATGGGGTAGAAAGCCATAACTTTTTTCTTTTTTACCTATGGCCCTGATCAAGGGCTCTTTTTTTGAGCCTGGAGTGTAGTTTTTATCGGTACTATTTTGCGATACAAGTGATGTTTTGTTCTCGTCCCTGGTTGTATCCCCTAGAGACGAGCTGTACACTATGGTCACTAGGGGAGCAGTTAAATGAAAATGAATTTTTAAAAATGATGAATGGTGAAATGTTTATTATTTAATTTGCAAGCTTCCCACATAAATTTTGTATCATGGCAAAAACCCTTTTAACAGGGTTTAGTTCAAGTGTCATTGCTGTCTAAGGAAAAGTGAAAGGCAAGATCCAGGGGGCAAAGAGCACACGATCACTGGCGAGTGGCGAAAAAAAATTGTGAATGTGTCCTCTGATACTGTGGATGGTTCAACCTTGATGGAAAGCCGCTTACGGTGGCAGAACAATTTTAGCAGGACAACAAACCATGCACAAGGGTAATAATATGTATTGGTCCAGGAAAACATATATGCGAGTTTTCCTTGTTTCCCTTGGCCTTTCCAGGCCCTTATTTAATCCTATTGGGTTTCTGGAGATAGAATGGGCGTTCACAGCATGTCACTAAACCATTCATTTGCAGCAAATGGAAAAAGTTATCCAATCTGCATGGGCCCAAAATATCTGCAGAAAGATTCAGAAACATAACGGAATCTATGTCATAATTGCTTAATTGCTGCAGTTTGAAGGTCAAAAGAAGCCCAATGTTCTAATAAAACGGGCCATTCATTGTAGGTATCACGATATGGAACCTACATTTAAAAGGACACTAAAGAAAATACTAATAGACATAGCAGCAGAGCCAGGGTCAGCGCTATGTATCATACCAGCTGTGGTTCTCGATTCCAAACGAGGTTCCAGTGCATATAGATGGGTTGTTTTAATAAAGTGGTCATTCTTTTTAGATGTCAATGATAGGGAACCACATTTCAGAAGACACCAAGAATAATAGTAATGGGCTTCAGAAGTGGTTTGCTAGGTTTGTAGAATATGTCCAATACTAACCACATAGTAGTCCCTAGAACATCAGTGTTACAAACTTCTAAATACTGTCCCCGTTCACGCGCAGTCTCTCGCCGTATCCGTGCCTGTCGTGTCTCTGTGGGGCTCTGTGCAGGGATCCTGGCGGCCCGTGTTCTCTGCTGGGGTACTTGCCTGTCCTGTTTTCTCCTGCTTCCCGGGGTTGTAGTGGCAGCGTCTCCAGGGCATGGGGCGCGGGCAGCTTCCTGCCCTTTATTGGTTCTGTGTCTTCCTTGACCTGTGACCTGGCTATAAGAGGGGAAATTCTTCCTTTGCTTTTGTCCATTGTTGTGTATTACCCCTTTTGAAAGGTTGTCCATCTGAGCTACTGCCAGCTTTCTCAGGTTGCTATTCTGGACTTAACCATTTAGTGCTGGTTTTAGTTCTGCAGTCCATCAGAGCTCCTGACCACCTGATGTCGTCTTCTGCTGTCTTGTACCGTCCCGTTCCTGATGATTTCTGCCATTGGACCCATTGTTTACCTGCTGTATCCTGTCGTAATACCGTTAGTTGCAGCTGTATCCTTTCCTTGCACCCGTTAAATACTGCTGAATCCTGCTGTTGCACTGCGGATGCATACGTTTTATTTTGCTGCATCCCGCTTGTTATGTTTACCTGCTGTACCTGTCTACCACCGCTCCGGCCTGTGTTCCCGTCTGCACCGGCTGTCACCGCAGGTAGCCCCGTCAGGGGGTGCGACATTGGGGTTTGCCCCAGCAAAGTCGTTTTTGCTTTGTGGCGGGTCCGGTGACGACGGGGGCCCCTTAAACTCGCTCCCTGCGTGGATTCCATTACCATCTTCCCTGCGGTGATCACAGTGGATTTACTACCCCGGGTACCCGCGGGTCGACGTCTCGCGCATACTGTTACCGCCCGGGTCATGACACATACTTCTAGACTCCATGTTACTGTCAGCCTTATGTTCACACTTACTGTCCTGTCTCTAAGTACATCTTCCCCTACTGCAGCGCTAAACGTTACATAAGAACAACCTATTCCAAAGCGATTTCATGTGACTTTCCCTTTTTAGGGAAGAGATGTCACAGATGAAATGTTTTATAATGGGTCATGCTGAGACAGTTAGCGCAGGGAAAAAACAGTATATTTTCCAATTTTTACTGCCCCCTGCAGTCATGAATGTGCCACCTGCAGCGACTTGCCCACCCCCTGTATGGAAGATTTCATTCATGGCTGGAAACCGTCTTTAGGAGTCAGCGTGGTAATACTACCTTCTATTGAAAACCATGACAACAAGACAAATTTTTCACAGAATTTAATTATCGTACAATCAAACTGAACGGACTTGGAAATGTTGACAAAATAAAGCCACAACATGGATAGACACGGAGCTGTTTGTCTTCTCAGCCAATTATGGCAACATGTATTGCATGCAGGTTCTTGCACACAGTGTGCTATGTATCAGCTTTTTGGAAAGATACATTATCTTTCTGTGATTTAGACCCAGCCAATACATTCTGTTACATTCCCTGCTGAGTTCTACATATGTAGGCAAAATAATGATACGAAATCAAAAGTGGCAAATAGAGGTTTTTTTTTTTTGCTACCATGTGTGCACAGCTTGCAATTAAACTAGAAGATCTCATCCTCCTGTGAATCTTCTTGAAACTAACAGTACCATGACAGTTTATCACATTGGCAAGAATCCTACGTATAGTGCGCCTCAGTGAGCAGCATTGCATTCATATTTTCCTTTTCATAGTATGTATACTATGATTTCCAAGGTTCCTATGTTTTTGGGTCAATGTACATACAGAAATAGTAGCAGGTATACATAGAAAATGAGGATAGTATCTGGAACAGAGACAGGTATTTCAAAAGCAAGAAACCATGGAGAGTTCTGCCCACATTGACAATATCCTTGGGAAATGTCAAACTATTATCTAGACTAAGACATTAATAGTCTGGGTTCTTAATTTTATTGGGTCAATTAAAGATACCAGAGTACTAAACAGAAATTACCAATAGAGAAGAGGAAGTAGCTAGGTTGTGGATCCTAGTCAGGAATATCAGGGGAAGAAACCCATGACCTTCGATGTTGACCGAAACTGACAACACCATTGGCACTGTTGACTAGGCTAATTTTGTCATTTTTGAAGCTTGGGTCAATATACAGCCACAGTATACAAAAAAACAGTACCATAAAAAATTTATCACTTTGGGCCCACAATCCTAATTGGAGCGCCTCAGTGAGCAGCATTGCATTCCAAAATTTCCTTTTCATTTTTGTTATACTATGATTTCCAGGGTGATTTTTTCTTTTTTTTTGGGGTCAATGTTTATAAAAAAAATAGTAGAGGTTTATAATAGAAAATGAAAAAAAGTTATTGGAACAGAGAAGGTATTTAAAAAACAAGAAACCAGGGAGGGGATTGCCCAATTGACAATTTTTGGGGAAAAACCTGTCAACTTTTAATCTAGTTAAATTGTTTGGTTCTTCTTTTTTGGGTAAATTTAAAAATACCCAGTTGTACTAAATAAAAAATTCCAATAGAGAAGAGGAAGACCCTCAATTGGGGCCCCCTGTCAGGGTTATTGGGGAAGGGAAAACCCCCTTACCTTGATGTTTGACCGAAAGGGAAACCCCTTTGGCCCACTTTTGATGGGGCAAAATTTTTGTAATTTTTAAAAATTTGGGTAAATTTATACAGCACGGGTATAAAAAATAGTACCCGGAAAAATGGAAAAGAAGGAAAACGAAAAGGTTTTTGGGAAGAGAAAAAAAACCCAAATGGGCGGAATGTATGTTTTTTGGCATTTAGAAAAATTAAATGAAACTTTTAAATAGAGAAGGGGAAAGTACCCTTTTAGGTATTACCAAAAACCGGGGAAAAAGGGAAGCCGATGGCATCAAAGTTGACCCAAATTGCCCAATATTGACACTTTTGACTGGGCCCTTTAAGATAAGTTTGTCCCCTTTTAAAGTTAGTTAATATATAGACACAGTGGGCGCCCATGTCAGTTTTCCCCGGGCGGGCCTTTTTAAATGGGTTTTTGGCCAAAAAAAATGTTCTTGGCCTTTTTATATTTATGAACATTTCTTTTCCCCCAAAACTGGTGTTTTTTTGGGGCCAGGCATGCAATTTAAAAGCCCCAAAGTAGGGCATTCATATGCAATGTTAGGGCAAGATTACTAAAGCAAAATTTATGAACCCACATATGACGGGCTCATACTTTGGGGTTGCATATAACTGTTTTAATAGTTTAAAATTTGGGTTTTTTGGGGCATTTTCTTTTTAAATATTCCCCCAAGTATAAAAAAATTTTTGGGCAGAAAAAAACCCTGGACGGGGGAAGGAGAAAATTTGGAACAGGAGCATTTTGAGAAAGGGAAACCATGTATTTATCTGGTGCCAAACCTTTTAAATGAGTCATTTGGAAACTGTTCAGCATTTTTATGAGACAATTTAAAACGTCTTAGTTTTTTTTTTTAAATTTGGGTTCAATAAAAAAGGATGATTTTAAGGTAAAAAACCAAAAAATTTTTTAAATAGAAAAGAGGTTAGTGGCCCACGGGGTTTATGCCCCTTTAGTTAAAGGAAACCCAAGGGAAAAAAAGAAGAAATGCCAATCAATGTTAAACCCGGCGGGACAAAAACCAATTTGGCACTTTTGGGACTTGGGTTTTAATTCCAAGTTTGTCTGTTTTTGAACCCTTAAAGGTCAATACGGGCGGGGTTTTCGTTTTTAACCTTGGGGATTAAAATTTGTCCCCAATTTTTTTTTTTTTTTTTTTCCCAACGGGAAGGGTTTATGGGGGATGCTGGTCTTTTTGGGGTTTTCCAGGGTTCCACACCCGATAGTTTTCTGTGGAATAAATCTTTTCCGGGATGCCACAGCGCAATGGGGGTGAAATTTTGTTTTTTGGGCAACAAGCAGAAAAACCCCAAATCAAAAAACCCTTTCCCATGCTTTTACCCAAAACTAAAAAAAAAATTTTTTTTTTGTGGAGTTACTTTTAAATTTTAAATTTGTACCTGTTTTAAAAACCCTTTAAAACAGAAAATTCTCTTAAAAAACAAACCCTCAATATTATCTGTTCAAAAAACCCGGGGCTCCCTGTTTTAAAACCACAACATAAATAAAATTAAATATATATTTTTAACATTTTAAACCGGCCACTTTATTAGGTACACCTGCCCAACTTGTTGGGAAACCATTTAAATTTTTTAATCCACCAAACCCCATGGCGGAACTCAGTGCATTTAGGCATTTTGACATGGTAAAGGGCAAATTCATGCATTTAAAACCTAAACCCTTTCCAGTATGGGGAAAAAAGGTGTTTTAAAGTCCCTGTTGGGAAACGTACATGGTTTTTTGGTTTCCCAGAAGGGTGGTTTCTGAGTATTTAAAAGGAAACTGTGATCCCCTGGGTTTTCAGCAAAAAACCTCTTGGGGGTTTTAAGAAAATTTTGGTCCCCAAAAAAAAAAAAATAAATCATTGAGGGGGCCAGTCCCTGTGGGGGGGGAAAATGCCTTGTTGATGCCGAGGCCCAAAGGGAGAATGGGCAGATTGGTTCGGGGCTGTTTGGAAAAGGGCAAAAAGGGGACTAAATGGCCACCGTTAAAACCCGGGGGGTGGGCCCGGGAAGAGTTTTTGGGAAGCCAGTACGGCGAACTTTGGGCCGTTGGGTACAGCAGCAAAAGGGACCAACCGGGTGCCCATTTCCCTTAAAGGCAAAAACGGGAACTTAAAGGCTCCCAATTTTCCCCAAAGGCCCATCAAAAATTTGGGGACAGTAAAAAGGAGGGGAAAAAAAAACTTTTTGGGCCTTTTTGGGATGAGTCCCCAAAAATTTTGTTTGCGACTTTCAGTTTGGAAAGGGGTCAGAATTTGGCTTTCAAAACATGAAATCATGGTTCCATCCTGCCTTTGTTTAATCGGTTCAGGGGGTTGGGGGTGTGTTGGGATTTTTTTGGGGGGAAATTTTTTTGGAAGTTTGGGCCCCCTTGGTTCCCAAAATTTGGGGCATCTTTGGGCCAACCTTGGGGGAATCTACCCACGAAGAATTGAGGGCAGTTCGGGAAGGCTAAAGGGGGGGTTCCAACCCTGTTATAGCATGGTGAAACCTAAAATTTTGCCGGTGAGTTGTTAATTTTATATAAATATATTATATATTTTAAATTTATATTTTTTACACAGTTTTTAAAAAATTTGCAGGTAGAAAAAGAATATAAAAATCAGGACCAGTTTATTTAAAGGGTGAAAGAAACTTTCCCGGGAATCGGGTTTTGGGACCATTATGCAAGGCCCTTTGGGGAAAATAAAAAAAACCAATTTCCCAATACCCGTTTTTTGGTCAATAATTCCCACAAAAATTGTTTGTAGAAACCCAATTAGTAGTAGTTATTAATAGAGAAAAAGATTTAAAAACTTTGGGGTTAAGTACAGAGCTTAGTTTTGTTGCCCAAAAGAAAGAATTTTCATTCTGGAATTTGCCCAAATGACCACATTTTTGGGATGATGGAAAGCTGTTGACCAGAGGGAGAAAAACCCTTTTTGGGTTTCCCCCGTGCTTCTTTTAGGGATGGAAAAATTTTTTCATGAAAAAGGGACCCCTTTAAACTAAAAAATTGTGCATGAAAAGAAAGGGAAAAAACATAAAACTCAGATTAGGTTTTTTTTTACCAACTCTGAAAAAAAAAAATTGAATGTTTGGGGGTTTTTTTAAACCCGAGTTTGAAAAAATCTTAAAAGATTGTTTTGGCTTTTTTTGGGACAGGGGTTTCTTTGGGGGGTTTTCGCCCCCCCCCCCCCCCCCCCCTTTTTGGCTCCCCCAGTGTTAGTTTGAACTTAAATTTTTTTCACCCCAAGGGGGCCAAAGTTACAAAAAAAGGTGGAAAGCAACCCAGGGGTTTTTACTTTTTTTTTTTGACAACATCGGGGGAAAGGGATTTCAGGGGAAAGGGGGAAAACCAACAAAATTTTGAAAATTTGCAGCTTTTTTTTTTGGAAATTCTTCTTTTGGTTTCCGGGGTAAAGGTTTTGAAGTCCCAGGACAAAATTGAAAGGAAAAAATTTAACCATTTCCAAAAAAAAAGAATTTTGGGCCCTTTCACGGGGTTTAAAAAATTGTTTTCAATTTTTAAAAACATTTTGGATGGGGGGTTTTTCCAAGGGCTTTTAATTTTCCCAAGGGAAAAAATTTTTTACCCTAAAACCACTGTGGAAGCTTTTAAGGATGTAGGGCGGGAAAGATGAAAAGGGAAAAATATGTAAAGGCTAGACCCCCACTCTTTAAAGGGATGAAGGGGCAATTACAAAGGGTGAATTTATTTTTAAGTGTTTTTGCTGAGGGGGTTTTTTCCTTATTCATTTTTAATTGAACCTTTTTTTTTTAAGGACAGATTTTTTTTAAAGATGGGACATGATAAAAAAGGGCATCTAAGGGGGCCCTCAAACCTTTTTTGGGGTTACGGAAAATTTAATTTTTTTGGGTCAAAAATTTAGTTGCTTTTTTAAAAATTTGGGGGGGAAAAAAAAGGTTTTTATTGCAATAATATTTTTTTAATTTTAAAGTTTTTGAAAAACTTAGTTTTTTAGACAAATTCCCTTTTAGCAAAAAAACCTTTGGAAAAATAAAGCAGATTTTTGTATCTTGAATAGCCACATTAAGGGGATAGGAGGGGGTTTGGGGAAGGTTTTGAAAAGTTTAAATTGTAAAGGGGTTTTTTCCATTGGGGGGTTTCCCAATGAAAGCCCGTTCTTTCAAAACAAAGGGGGTTTACTCCCATTTCCATTTAGGTTGTGGGTGGTTTCTACGCAGGGGAATTTTAAAAAATTTTCAGCGGGGGTATTTTTTTAGTTGACCCGGGAAAAGGCCAATTTGGTGGGGGAAAGGGGTTTTAAAAAGAAAGGGGGTTACAAGCTCTTAGGGTAAGTTCAAATCAAACGGCTTATTAGGGGGCGCATTTTTGCCGCGTATTTCGCGGGGGTACTGCGTGAAATTTCAAGGAGGATGGCCCCTAAATTATGATTTTTTGCAGTTCTTTTAGAGAGCTTTTTAGTTTTACGCCCCCTTTTCTCCCGGCCCCCGTTTGCAGAAATAGGGGAGATAAATTTTGCGGTCCGTTGAGTTTTTTGAAAATGAAAGGGCCCTTTGGTTAGGGGGCCCGGGCCCCCCAACGTCCCCCAACACCCGAGGGAAATTTTGCATTTAGGCCCCGCGTTTTTTTTGGGGAAAGGGGCTGAGAAAAATTTTCAGGTTGTTCCCGGGAAGGCGCGGGGGGGCCAGCAGCCCGGGGTCCCCTTTGGGGCATGTTTTAAACTCACGGGCTTTTTTAAAACAGGTATTTTTACGGAGGGGGGAAGAGGGGGGGCAATCCTTGTTTTTCTATGGGGAAGCTAAAAAAATTTTTTTTAAATTTTTTTTGGGGGACAAAATTTTCCCCGGGTTAATTAAAACCATTTTTAAGGCCCCTTTGTTTTTATGCGGTTGAAAAGGCCCCAAAATAAACCCGTGGGGGGGAAAATCCCCTTTAAGGAAACCCAAAAAAACCAAGTCCCCTGTCCCGGGTTGGATTAATACAAGTGTGGGGCGGAGGGGGAGGGGGGTTGGTTTGGCCCCCCGGGGGCCCAGGGGCTGTTTAGGGGGGCAGAGGGGGAAGGTGGTAGGAAAAATAGAGGGGGCTTGTTTTAAAAAGGCCGGAGAAAAGTAAACAGTTTATAATTTTTTTTAAAGTTAAAAGGCAAAATTTTTCAAGTACAGAAAAGGTTTTTGGGTTTAATGGGCCCTTTATTGTATTTTTTGGGGTTCCACATTTTTTAAAAGGAATAAATTTGTGGGTTGAAAATTTAAAATTTTTTGGGTTTAAAATTAAATTTTAAGGAAAAAACTTTTAGGAACCCCTTAGGGGAAATTTTTATGAAATCCAAAAGGGAAAGGACGTGTATGAACCTATTTTTTTTTGATTTAACTAGGGGGTTAATTGTGCTCTGGCTTTATTTGTCCCTTTAAGTTTTGGCGGGTTGTTTTTTCAATATCAACTGGTTGTTTAAAAATTTTCCCCGGTGAAACTATTTTCCGGAAAGGGTTTTATTGCCCTTATTTTTATTTTGCCCCTTTTATAAGATTTCCCCGATTTAAAAAAAGGAAAAGTTATTTTTTATGGACTGGAAAAACAAAAACCCAAACCAAGGGGCTTAATTAACTCGGTTTTTTGGGCTTAAAGAGGACCTTGGGATCTCGGCGGGATACGCCCCCTGATTTTTAGTTTTTCCATTGGTTTTAATTTTTAAATTTTTAAAAAGAAACACAATCCATTGCCCCAGGGAATTAAATCCATTAAAGGTTTTCAGTTTGGGATTTTGGGGCTTGGATTTCCCCAGCAGACCCTCCCTTTTGGTTAGGAATTAGCCCCCTTTTCCCTTTTTTAAAATTGGGCCCAAATTTTGATTTTGTTGGGGCTTTTCCATTTTTAGAATCCCTTTTTGGAAAAATTAATTTTACATTTTGCATTTACATTTTCCCCCTTTAAATTTTTCATTAGGGAGGGAAAAATTTCTGAAAGAAAATTTCCTGGCCCAAAAATTTGGAAAAGTAAATTTGGCCTTAAAATTTTTCCACTTCGAATTACCAAACCCTTTCTCTGCGGGGACATTTCCCTTTTATTCTTCTCGGGTGATTTTATTAAAGATAAAGCTATTAAAATTTTTAAACACCCGGGGGTTTTGCATTTAAAAAAATTTAGGTTTTTTTAAAGGGGGTTGAAGGCGTTTGGGGAGGGGGGGAAAATTTTCTTTAAATTTTTTTTTTCAAGTTTCTTTTTAAAAGGAAAAATTTTGGGAAAGTTTTTTTTTAAGAAAATTTTGTTCTTTAATAAAACTTCAGGGACTAAACCATTCAAAAAGAAAAACAAAAAAAATCATACAAAGGGTTTCCCCTGATGGGCCCCAAAACCAGTAAAACCCTAAGTTTATTAGTATTAAAAGGACCCCATTCACTTTAGCTTTTTAGTTTTGGGACCCCAATTTTTTGAAAGGGGCACCCCCGGAGGAAAGTTTTTATGACTGCATATTTTCCTCTCCTAGAAGCATTGAAAAAAATTTCCCTCAAAAGGCCCCCATCTACGCACAGGAATTAGAAGCCCTGGGGAAAATTTTCTGACAGGGACTGTTTTAGTAAAAAATTATTTTTCCCCCCATGAAAAAAAACAATTCGGTGTACCCTTCCCCTTAGTTTTCCTAAAAATTAAAATTTTGTGCGGTTCTCTTTTTATTCCTCTAAAAATTTTTATTATAACTGTCACCCTGGGGGGTTCCCAAATTTTGGGGGTTGGCCCTTTTACATTGTCAATCGGGGGGACAGTCAAGGGGTTTGCTTTTTTTAAAATTTTCCTTCAAATTTTTGAAGGGAAACACCCAGTGCCCGTTTTCAGTAATAGATTTTAGGGGAAAAAAAAGAGGAGCGCAAAACACAGGTTAAAAGAAAAGAGGCTGCAAAAATTTGTTATCTCACGGGGGTATTAAAAAGCCCCCTTTTAAAACCCCGGGAACCATGGGAGACTTGATGTATCGGCAAAAAGGGTGTGTCCCAAGTGGAAATCCCAAATCCATTGTGGCCATTTTAAATTTTTTAAAGGCAGTGTAGACTGTCCCAGAATGTTGAAGTGTCTTCGGGCAGTTATACATTTGGGGTACTGTGTGCCAACTCGGGGGATCAGGCCCCACCTTTACCTGGGTTCGGGGTTGTTCTAACAGTTCTGCGCCTAGTTTTGGGCATCAAACCCCATAAATGTATCTAATTTTTTTAAAATTGGGGGCGACGCCCCAGAACACCCAAATTTTGGCGCATTAAAAAATGTTGCGGGGGGGGCTTATCGCGCTAAAGTTTTTTGGGGGGCGATGGGTTCCCTTTCATTTTATTGACAGGGCTACGACAGGTTTTGGGGGACAAGGGAAAAAAAGGTTTCCCGCCCCGTTAAAAAATGGTCCCTAAGTGTCAGGGGTCAAATGGGGGCCCCAAATGGGGGGTGATTCCCCGGGCACCAGTGGGGGTTGATTCCGGGGCCATAGTTTAGTTTGTTTTTTTGGAACCCCAAAAAGTGAGGGGGATTCTTAGGGTTTGTTCCTGGCTTATATGGGCGCGCATTTGCAGTGTATGTCGCCCCTTATTGGGGCGTTTATGCGAAGAAATGCGCACGAAAATTTCTGTAATGCAATTACCCCGTATCCCCCCCGCGATACAAATTTGGGTGTTTTCCCCGCCCGGAACAATGTATGTCAGTTGGGGGCGGGTGCCCGGCCCCCGTGCTTTGGGAAAAACCCCGCTGATCAGCTCATGCTTCCAAAAACACCCGGCGTATTTTCAAATGCGTTTTAATTTGCGCCAATACACCATGTGAAACCCTTTTGGGCCCACCAATAGAGTTGATTCCTAGGGCACCCAGTGAGGTTGTTTTTAAAAACCCCCAGGAGGTTGATTCCTTTGGGGGCCCCCTAGTAAAAAATTTTTTCCGGGGCCCTCAAACGGGTTCCTTCTTGGAGCCACCCTTAAGCTTCTATACATGAATGCACTGCTACACTCTGCCCTTTTTTTTCTTGTCTCTCTCCTGGAAAACATCTACAAGCCTGCCAAGCCCAAAGGGCCCACTTGGGTTCCCCTTTCCCCCGTGGGCCAGTTGAAATTGCTTAGTCCTTTTTATATAAGTTCCCATGTTATTCCCCTATTTTAAATTAAAACCAGTCCCCGATCATGTTTAAAATTTGGTTTAAAAAAACACAGGACCCTCAAACATTTGCAGATTTTGGTGGGGTCCTAGTTGTCACCCCAAAACATAAAAACCTAAAAGGAATGGGTTTAAAAATTCAAGTGGTAAAAATGGACACAAGGCTCAGTCTCACTGTTTAGGTTGTTGGGGGGGTTTGGGAAAAGCTGACCCGGGTTTTATTTGGGAAATTTTTTGAGGAGGTTTGGTTTTTGGTGATGAGTTTGATTTTAAATAATACTTTACAGTTCTGGCACCAAATATAGCGTCACACTTTGTTACTTTTTTACCCTTGGGGCTCTTTGAAGCACCCCGAATTTTTCTCGTGGTCACTCTCCTTATGCCCAAAATGTGAAAAAAATAATTTTTTTTAAAGAGACCCTAAGATTAAAGGGCTTGTGATTATAAGGGGCTACAGAGGCCCGGGATATATGTTTTGGGGGCTAAAATTTTCCCCCTCAAACTTTAGTTTTCAACCCGCCCTTGTATCCTTGGGACGTTGGGGGAAACTTTTCTGCGGGGAGAAGTCCCGCCAAATGCAGAATGACATTTCCATAGCCAATTGCCTTTGTTTTTTGTCTGTGCTGTGTCATGACACAGACTGTGTGCAATGTCTGTCCGCAAGCTTTCTGCTTAAAGGGACAGATTCGCTGAACCCTTTTTCTTCTAAATTTAAAATTTTCTGTTTATCTTCGGGGCTTCTAGGGGCAAAAAAGTTATTTATTTTATAAACAAATTTCATTCAAAGTTGGAGAGCAAGGGGCAAACAATGGGGCGTGAGGGTTACAATTTTATCAAGCTGGAATGATCGGTTTGGGTTTGGGGTGCAAACAATTTTGGGTTATATAGCCTAGATAATGAAAAGTCATATCTGGGGGGATTAGAAAAAAAATTTTTCCCCGGATGTCCCTTTATATGTCTGAAGGTTGTTCTTTTATTTTCCCGGGGGGTTTTAAAGGGTTTGAATAATGGGTTTTGGGGGGGGGGGGTGATTCATTGACAAGTTAATTTGAGGGTGTGGGATTATCCCACAGTCAGCTAGAATCTGCCAAGTAGGAATGGCCATATATATTGGATCACTGTTGGCAAAACCTATTCAGCTAGTAGGTATGTTTAATGACTCTACCGCCCCTTCCTCCCCCCTAATAAACATGCAGCTCTGCAAAGCCAAGAATGGATGTGTTCTGAATCAGGAGGGAAAATTAAACGGAACGTGTCATCAAAAAATGACCTATTGTTTAGCTCACAGTTTTATGTAAAACACATTTTTTTTTTATGAATTTCGGGTTATTTTTTTTAATTTTCCATATCACTTCCAATATTTTTTAATAATTCTTAAGTCATGCAGTTCTCACTTTGGCCACAAGGCCTAATAATAGTCTAACACTTCCTGTTCTGTAGAGAAAGATTTTCAGTAGTCTGCTCATTATCAGTACAAGCAGGGTCAAACTGAAAAGAGACACCTATGTGTAAAGATAACACAGGACCCACCAGTCACAATAGGAGATAGTCACAGCTCCCCTCTCCCCCTCCCTGCACACTGACTTCTTCCCAGGTCACAGAGCATGCCTAGAAAACTCTCCTATAGAAATCAACAGGATTGATCCAGTTCACAGGCTTCTATGTGCATGAAGCTGCTGTAAAGCATCTCTCTAAATGACATAAAAAGCAGCTCAGGCAAGATGGCCGCCCCCATAATCATATACAGACAGCAAAATTGAGAAAACTACAATGAGAAAATAAAAACGACTAAGAAGAAAAGAATATGGATCAGGGTCTTGTTTTAATAAGTAAAAAAAAAATGGTGACAGATTCCCTTTAAGCAGTTTGCTGACTGTTTTGACTGTTGCTTATCTCACTTCAGAACAAGAGGACCAGGCATGGCTGGCTTAAAGGGAACTTGCCAGATGATTTTTTGCTACTCTATCTGCGAGGAGGATGTTATAGTGGGAGAAAAGCGGAGCTCTGTGGTATATAGGCATATAGGTTTATATGAGTTTATGCTGAATTTTTATGCTAAATTAAACGGAGAGATAATCTTAAAAGTGAAACGGAAAGTACCTCTCACCCCCTCCACATACAGTTATGACAGTTTACTCTGAACACACACTGATACAAAGAAAGCTGCAAATCACTGTATGTGGGTAGGATAGGCAGGTCTGTCACTTTCTCTTAAGTTAGACAAGCAGACAAAACAGGTCCCAGCGCTTTCTGGAAACAACTCCCTTGATGGGGCAGTATCAAAGTGCTAAACTTGGTTTATTTAACACAACTTCATAAAAGAAATATAAAACCTCTGTTTAACAAAACGCAACAAATTTCTAGTATTACCAGCGCTAGTTCAGGAGTTAACACCTGAAGTAGTGCCGGTAGCTGCTCTCTGGGCTTTGCATTGTGTAGTGTACAGGAGTGTACACTCCTAATTTTGTTTGTGCCTCATGATAGTGTCTACTATGGAAGCCATTGTTTATTGTGTGCAATATAACGTGTCAGTGTCAATGCTAAGTTTTTATGCCGATATGCTGTGTAAGCCTGAAGCAGAGTGGTGGTTACCTAGGCAACTAGGTTGTGGCCAGAGGTTATAAATAAAGGTACCCAGGTGGGAGGAGTTCAGTTGGTCAGTTAGGCAGTTGGTCAGTTAGGCAGTATGGGAGTTACACCTAGAAAGTGAGAAGACCTGCCACCTCTGCTCCAGGCTTTACAGACGTGTCTTGGGATGTAACATCTAGCCTGGAGTAAAGAACTGTTTGTGTTATACCACCTTGCCTCCTGTCTATTACTCTGCTGACAACATCAAGGACTCCTCAACTACCATCTGGACAGGTAGGCCTATCTACAGAGTGTGTCCCGGGGGAACACTGGAGGAACACCACCTACTCCTGTACAAGCAGACCCCCTATGCACTGTAACGGTGTCAAGGAGAACAAGAGAGGATTGGGTGTCTAGCCACCGTGACATTAAACTACCACTTCCCATCCTCTCCTCTGTGACCCTGGCACGTTACATAAATTGCCGTCACGAAGAACAGGATTCAACTTGAATGTGTGCCCTATCAAGTGTTTAAAGACTGTCGTTTATTACTTAAATTCATCACATTTGCGGTGCTATAAAAGACTTTAGTCAAAATCTCTGTAATTTCAACTGCATCACAGTCTGGAAAAATGACAGAAAAAGCCGTTACATAATCTGCCCGGCAACAAGCCCTGAGTATCTGCTCTCTGGAGAGAGATGACAGTTAAATTCAAACGGATGGAAAAAGCCGTTACAAAATCTGCCCGGTAACAAGCCCTGAATGAGCGCCTTGTGAAGAGGATATAAAAAATTGTAAGGAAAGGAGCCAGCACAGATCTGCCCAGTGAGTACTTTCCACAAAGAGGGGGAGCAAACAGGCAACACCCCATTTAGAGACGCTAGATTTTTGTTTGTTTGTTTGGCATTTTCTGACCAACTGCTCACCATGACAGATGTTAGGGACAGTGAGCAACCTGCTTCCAGTGAGTCCTTCACCCCTACAACTGGTATTATGCCGCTTAGTATGCAGTATTTCTTTGGGGCCCCCTGGCTCCCTCGTTATAGTGGAGAATCACACACCCTCCGGACTTTCGTGAAAAGATGCTGGCTATGTTCAGACTCTATCCTGTCTCCCCTGAACAAAAGGTGGATTCTCATTGGCCAGCTGGAGGGTGCTGCTTTAAGGGAAGTGAAGTCCTGGCCCCACTCAGAGAAAAGAACTGCCGAACAGATAATTAAGAGACTGCAAGCTACATTTGAGATCAGCACTATCTCTGAATTAAAGTTACAATTCTTTGGGAGAAAGCAGCAGCCTGGAGAATCCCTCAGGAGTTTTGCTCTGGCCCTCCAGGAGGCTTTAAAAGCTGTTATCCAAGTAGATCCTCGCGAAGCAGCTGATACCGACAAAACCCTCCAAGAACAGTTCATAGAGGGAGCAGAGACTGAGACCCTTAAGAGTCAACTCAGGATGCTTGCTGCTCAACATCCAGATATCACCTTCCTGGACTTTAAAGAGCTGTCAATCCGAATACTAGGAAAAGAGCACCTGCTGGGACAGAACCTCCCTCCAGTGTTACCCACCAACTCCAGTAGTGGTGCCAAGCCTGCTAACTCTGTGCTTCCAGAAGACAAGCTTCTTGCTACACAGTCTACACAGGCCCAAATTCCTGATACCACATCCCTACTACAGGATCAGGTCACTGTCCTGACCAAGTGCCTGGAAAGTGTGTGCCAAAAGCTGGAAAGTCTAGACCTGCAGTCCCATCCACAAGATGAATTATCAACCTACAGAAGCTATCCAGTTAAGACATCATCACGAAACTACCAGAGCCCTGGACATGTTCCACTTGACAAGGCCAACTGCAGACGAAGACTCTTCTGCAAGCATTGTCGCAAATATGGACACAGAGAGGATCAGTGCTATCAATTAAATGGACGTCGCCTCAAAGCCAAAGACCGACCCTCGGGAGGAAGAAAGAGAGGTCCATTTGGAGCCCCAATGTGGTTGCCACGTTATGTCGCGCCCTGTCCACAAGTGAACATACGCATCAATGGAGTACTCCTCACTGCCCTGTTGGACACAGGGTCACAGGTAACTACTCTTCAAAAGGGTGTATACATGAACTATTGGGACTTAAATGAACTTGTTCAACCCCCAGATACTTGGCTGACTGTTATTGCCAGTAATGGTCAACCAATACCTCACCAGGGTTACTGGGAGCCTACAATCCAAGTTGGTGAGACTGAGTTACCTCGTCAGGGTGTGATCATAGTAGATGTGGATGATCAGAATACTCCATCAGTTGTTCTAGGCATGAATGTTCTTAAAAATTGTTATGGAGAAATGTTTAAAGCCCTACGTGCAAGTTTGCAAGCAGCTCCCTGCTCCTCTCAGGAAGCTATTCAACAAGCCATCCGAACACTCCGTGCCCAACAAAGATTTGCTAACCACAAAGGAGAAGTTGGCAGAGCTCGCATCGGAGACATCCATCCAGTGATCTTACAACCCGGCACTGAGACCCTGTTATGGTGCCGAGCCCGTCCAGGCATTAGAGGTCAGATTACCAAGCCCTCATAGAACCAATCCAAACCCAAAGGAGCACTCAATGATGAGAGTTGAAAGAAGCCTAGTGACTTGTTTCCAATGGTAGAGTACCAGTCCCTCTCTTAAATTTGGTGATACTCCAATAAAGCTACACAATTTTCTACCCAGTTGCTAAACTCTCCCAAGTTACCTTTAAAGACATGATTAGCAAGACAACTGCTTCCTGCCATCAAATCGCTCAAGAAGATAAAGAGAAGAGTCAAAGAGAACCATGGTGGACTGAGATCCATGTAGGTGACATCACTACTAAAGCCGAGCAAATCAATGATGTCCTAGCTGTGGCCTGTAAGTACCATCAAGCCTTCAGCAAACACCCATTGGATTTCGGTCAGACCACCCTATTGCAGCATAACATACCTACAGGTGATCATCCTCCAATCAAGGAAAGATATCGACCTCTTCCACCTGCTATGTACCAGCCTGTTAAAAAACTTCTAAATGAGATGAAAGAAGCAGATGTCATTCAAGACAGTCAGAGTCCTTGGGCTGCACCTATAGTCCTGGTCAAGAAGAAGGATGGAACCATCAGATTTTGTGTAGACTACCGCAAGCTGAACAACATCACTCATAAGGATGCCTATCCCTTGCCCCGCATTGAAGAATCTTTGACCGCCTTAGGAACAGCGGCTTACTTTTCAACATTGGACTTAACCAGCGGCTACTGGCAAGTACCTATAGCACCTGAAGACCGGGAGAAGACTGCCTTCACAACTCCAATGGGCCTATTCCAATTTAACAGTATGCCATTTGGACTTTGTAATGCACCTGATACCTTCCAACGGCTCATGGAGCGATGTTTAGGGCACCGGAACTTTGAAAGTGTACTCCTATACTTGGATGATGTCATTATATTCTCCAAAACATATGAAAACCACTTACACCATCTGGCTGAGGTCTTTCAAGTTCTGATCAAGCATGGGCTGAAGGTCAAACCCTCCAAGTGCCATCTCTTGAAACCGCAAGTGAATTACTTAGGCCATGTTGTTAGCGCTGAAGGTGTACTGCCTGACCCTGAAAAAATCTCCGCAGTGCAGAACTGGCCAACTCCAACTACCGTGAAAGAAATAAGAAGTTTCCTGGGGTTCGCTGGCTACTACCGCCTCTTCATTCCCCATTTTGCTCAAGTGGCCGAGCCCTTGCAAGAACTACTCCGAGGGAACCCACGTGAGCAACTGAAAAGGAGACTACCTATCCAGTGGACAGAGGCAAGAGATTGCTTTCCAGACCCTAAAGAGACTGTTGACCCAACCACCTATTCTTGGATACCCTGATTACAGTCAACCGTTCCATCTGTATACTGACGCCAGCATGCAAGGACTTGGCGCTGTCCTATCACAAGTTCAGAACAAAAAAGAAAGAGTAATCGCTTACGCCAGTCATGCTCTCCGAGGTGCTGAGAAGAATGATCAAAACTATAGCTCCTTCAAGCTGGAATTCCTCGCACTTGTTTGGGCTGTAACAGAAAAGTTTAAGGACTATCTGGCAGCTACTCCCTTCATAGTATACACAGATAATAACCCTCTGGCGCATCTGAACACGGCCCGACTAGGAGCCCTTGAACAGCGGTGGGCCTCAAGACTCGCCAATTTTGACTTTGTTGTGAGGTACCGTGCAGGAAAATGCAACACGAATGCTGATGCTTTATCCCGTCTACCAACTGGAGAAGAACCACCCAGAAGTGAAGATGACTGGGAAGAAGTAGAGATGCCAGCATTCTACACTCGTTTTGCTCAACAAAATGCAACTAGCAGTCAGGAAAAGGAGAGCCACGTCACCAAACGTTACCCTCTGATCAACTCCAAGATGAGGCTCAATGGAAGACACTCCAAGAAGAGAGTCGAACCCTTAGAGAACTACAGGACTTTCTTGTGAGCAGAAGAGTTCCTGATAGACTTCGCCAGGTTCATCCCGATATGGAACTTGTTCGACTGTGGAGGCAGAGGAAGCGTCTCTTCATACAGAGGGGGCTCATCAGGCGGAGCACATTAGACCCCACCTCGGGTGAAAGATTGTACCAAATTTTGATACCTCGTCATGATGCCCATGTGATATTGGAAGCCTACCATGACCGATCTGGACATTTTGGTGTTCAAAAAACAGAAGCAACCATCCGACGGCGATTTTATTGGGTTGGTATGCGAAGTGACATAGAAACTTGGTGCAAAGAATGCCCTGCCTGCACGCTAGCGAGAGGTGAACGACATAATCAAAAGGCCCCACTTCATCCCATAGTGAGCCACCAGCCACTAGACATTGTTGCCATAGACCATGTGAAGCTAGAACCCAGTCGTAATGGATATGCATATGCCATGACAATAATTGATCATTATACCAAATTCGTAGTAGCAGTTCCTGTGAAGGATCTGACAGCAAAGACTACAGCTTCCAACTTCTGGAAGAGTTTTATGTTACCTTATGGGTGCCCTGAAAAGATCCTTACTGATCGGGGATCTGCCTTTGAATCCCAGTTGTTTCAAGAACTTTGTACTTTCTACAATTGCAAAAAGCTACGGACCACAGCATATCATCCACAAGGAAACGGCTTATGTGAGAAGATGAACCAAACCCTTATAGAGATGCTTAGAACTGTACCACCTACCAAAAGAGCTGACTGGCCAGCTTTGCTACCTGAGTTGGTGTATATGTACAACAATACTGTGCATTGCTCAACTGGGTACACTCCTTACTTTCTTATGTTTGGCCGTCAGGGTAAACTACCCTCTGACCTTGTCTTGAATGTACGGGTTCCTGATGTCATCAATCCGCTACCAGAGACTGACTGGGTGAATGACCATCAGAGGCGCCTGGCTGATGCCAGAGAGATTGTGGATGCCCGTATGGAGGAAGCCCGGAAGAAACAACAAATAGACTACAACTTGCATGCCAGTGCGGAACCACTAAAAATAGGTGACAAAGTTTGGCTGAAAAATAACCACCGTACTAGCAAGTTAGATACTAAGTGGGAGACTGAGTCCTACAGAGTCAAGGCCATTCCATATCCAGGAACAGATGTATATGAGATTGTAAAAGAAGGAAAAGAACCGCAAGTTGTTCACCGTAACCGACTAAAGCTGTGTCTAAGAGAAGATGACTCCAACAAGTCAACAACTACTGAACTGTCTCCAGCTGAAAATGAAAAGTCATCGACGGTGGAGAAAGACACTGTTAGTAATCCTTTCAGCTTATTCTTTGGGCCATGGATGACTTTCTTTGTTCCTAGTGAACCTGCCCTTGAACCGTTAGCAGCAGAGACCGATTCCACCTCAGATGAACAGATTGTTTCAGACCAGCCTGCTGCTACTGCAGATACATTAACTTTTCGACGATCTGAGAGGAGTACAAAAGGTAAAATATCCTCAAGATATTGTGACTAATTCATTCTATTTCCAGGTTGCCACTAAGAAATATATCCTGATGGGCTACACAACCCTCAGCCTGGACTTCATGTGCAAATTGGATGGTTAGTCCTTTGTATTCTATAATGCCTGACTTGGACTCTATACCAAGAGCTGCATGGACATTGTTCCAGTTTTGTTCCCTTGATTTTCCCAAGGTTTATATGCCAAAGACTTTTGGACATTTCCCTTGTTTATTCCCTTTACATGCCAAGATAAGTTGGACATTTAATTATAGGATATGGATAAAACTGTAATATTATACACTGTTTATATTGTATTAATGTTATGCTTGTTACCTCACCACTGAATGAGAAAAATTTTATATATTACCATCAGTGCTTTGCAATTATCCCTAACTACCTTTATTGCTAATGACACCAGACGCAGAGGACGGCTTTCTTTTAAGAGGGGGAGTATGTAGTGTACAGGAGTGTACACTCCTAATTTTTGTTTTGCCTCATGATAGTGTCTACTATGGAAGCACTTGTTTATTGTGTGCAATATAACGTGTCAGTGTCAATGCTAAGTTTTTATGCCGATATGCTGTGTAAGCCTGAAGCAGAGTGGTGGTTACCTAGGCAACTAGGTTGTGGCCAGAGGTTATAAATAAAGGTACCCAGGTGGGAGGAGTTCAGTTGGTCAGTTAGGCAGTATGGGAGTTACACCTAGAAAGTGAAAAGACCTGCCACCTCTGCTCCAGACGCTTTACAGACGTGTCTTGGGATGTAACATCTAGCCTGGAGTAAAGAACTGTTTGTGTTATACCACCTTGCCTCCTGTCTATTACTCTGCTGACAACATCAAGGACTCCTCAACTAACATCTGGACAGGTAGGCCTATCTACAGAGTGTGTCCCGGGGGAACACTGGAGGAACACCACCTACTCCTGTACAAGCAGACCTCCTATGCACTGTAACGGTGTCAAGGAGAACAAGAGAGGATTGGGTGTCTAGCCACCGTGACATTAAACTACCACTTCCCATCCTCTCCTCTGTGACCCTGGCACGTTACAATTGCAAAAATCCTGAAGCATACATGCAACATAAGAGGAAATCAGCAGTTTTTAAAAATATGCAACATGTCTTCAAATATACAGTGGAAATATGTGCTGTATGTGAATGGCATTTGTACTTTGCTGCATATTTTCAAAGGGAAACCGGCCTATAGAAATCAGTAACAAAACATGGCCTCAGGCTGCTTTTGACCACAAAATGGGCAGGTGTTGCAGCATCTAAAAACAAAATATGGTCGGCACATCCATTTTGAAGAATAAATGTATAGGTGCAACCTGGTGTGGCAGCAAAAAGCAATGCAAACACAACACAAAATCAGCAGCACTCTACAGGCACCAAAAAACGATGAAAGAGGACATAGGAATCTTTTGGAAAAGCATTACTGTTACTGTGGAATAATCAAGTTCCTTAATCAGATCAAGTTATAGCTGGAATCTTCTTTCCTCAAATTTGGAGGTCTGACCAGACACCAGGAGAGGCAGCATGTAGCCTAGGTTCCCACCTGAATTGAGATCACCTTGCTGCAGTAGGTGGGCATTTACAGTTTTGATCAAAAATGTACAAATTTTCATATATTCCACAGTAGCAGTAATGCTTTTCCAAAAATTTCTATGTCCCCTTTGACTGTTTTCGGTGCCTGTAGAGTGCTGCTGATTTTGTGTTGTGTTTGCATTGCTTTTGGCTGCCACACCAGTGCGCACCTATACATTTATTCTTCAACATGGATGTGCTAATCATATTTTGTTTTTTAACCGTATACATGGGGAAGTGGCTGAAACCCATCTTGGTTTGTGCACTCCACCCACCTGCACATGTTCCTTAATCAGATCAGGTTATAGCTGGAATCTTCTCTTCCTGAAATGTGGAGGTCTGAACAGACACCGGGAGAGGTATCATGTAGCGTAGGTTCCCATCTGGATTGAGGTCACCTTGCTGTGGTAGGTGGGCATTTACAGTTTTGTAATGTACACTAAGAAGCTCAAATTTTAATATATTCCACAGTAGCAGCAATGCTTTTCCAAAAAATTCCTATGTCCTCTTTGATCGTTTTTTAGTGCCTGTAGAGTGCTGCTGATTTGGTGTTGTTACAGCATATAAATCATTGGATTTTACTAAACTTGTTCTATATCGCCCTAGGTCCAGATTAAGATGCACCAGCTGAAAGCTTAATGGTTAAAGTGGTTGTCCGGAAGAAAAAAATGAATCTGAAATTGGGCTAGGCTTGGTGAAAACAAACAAAAAAGTTATATCTACCTAGCTATCGCCACATTGGAGGCTATGATGATCCGCTCCTCTCCACTACCGGGCTCTTATTCCGGCACACAGAAGAGGATCACGGTCCACTCAATTTCAACTGTGTGTGGGGACAGAACTGAATAGGAGCAGATTACCAAGACTCTGGAGTGTGGTAAATATAACTTTTTAAAAAAAAATTTACTCAACCTGGCACCGTTTCACATTAATTTTTTCTCTGCTGGACAACTCCCTTAAAGGGGTTGTTTCATCTCAAAGTTTCATAGGATGCATGAATAATGTTGAAACAATGCTGCTTTGCTCTGTAAAGCTGTCTGTAATTAGCATATGAGCTCTTTATATTCAGACTTCTCTGTTTATTAGTCTAGATTAAATAAATTACCTTCTCTGAGGTCCGGAGAAGCTTCTGTGCTAATGTAAACAGTAGAGTAATTACTGTCTTTTGTCTGAAAGATCAGATAACACACAACTGCCTGTGTGAGACCTGAGTGATGACTTCACTCCCTGTTATCAGATAGAACAAACAGCAGGGGGGGAGAAGTACACAGGTTGGTCACTTGGGGAACCTGAGAGCCCTCAGAAGGTGATAAAATCACTTGTAGCTCCTTAACAAAAAAGCTGAACAAAGCAATATATTTGGAAAACGTCTTCATTTAGTGTTCCCTACATTTTGAAAGCTAATCTTTGTAGTGAGACAACCCCTTTAAGTAAAGAGAACATAGGATTTACCATGAAGTTTTCCAGGTATTTTCCAATTGGTAAAACATCATCTCTTTCATTTTTCAAAGACCTGTGAGCTATAAACTAATTGATTGCTTTGAGGAATTGCTCCAGTTGTGCAAGTTTTGATATTCTCCCTCATTGTGTTTTAGTTGATATTCACCAACACTGTGATGCTAGTAGTATAAAAAAAATAAAATAAAAAAAGTTTAAAAATCTCACTTCAATGTACTACATATAAAGCTACTTCCTTATAGCCATCCAGGAGCATATTAACTAACTAGTGAGAGCTTAAAGTTCTCTTCATTTACAATGCACAGTGATATTAAACCACCATCCATCTAGTTGGCATCTCACGCTGTTAGTTGTGGTTTTAAATGCCACTAATGCGCTGTTATTTCCAGGTATAGATTTATGGGTTGGTATTAGGCTTGTGCTTAACTGTAGCACCTCTGCCTGGAAACCAGCAATTGTAACCTGCATAGCTGTGATCATTTAATTTCTATCTTGAGTAATATATTTTCTTCCATGTTTGCTGCTTAAAGTAACAGGTGCTGGAAATGTTGCAGAATTTACCTGTAGATCTGTATAAAATAAATTTCCCAGCGGATTACAATAGCAGGCAAGCAGATGGGATTTTATAAATCTCATCCACATACCTCAGACTTTTTTAGCACATAACTATAAACCTGCTATGGATTTTCAAATCTGTTGCTGATTTTCCCTGCAGACTTCAGCATTGTCAGTGCAACAGGGGTGGAATATGCAGCAACATTTGCAGGCAATACATTTCAGTACAATGAACTACAGCATGGGCTCACCATTCACATAAATGGCAATCAGAATGCACGAGGATTTTAACAAGAAATCCAAAACAGAATCTGAATTGAATTCCTGGTTACAACCCATTGTGTGAACCTAAAATCACTGCAGAGAAAAAATGACGACCTAGAACTTAACCTTTAATTCTATACTATAAAATGTCAATGTCTCTGAAAATAATAGGATAACATAGGAGACTGATGTACTTGCTGGATGTTCCGAGTAAACAAATCGGGTCTATCGAAACATTTCATTGAAGTCCTTAATTGTAGTCTCAGTTCATTCCAGATCTGGGGAATTGTAAGAGGTGGGGACCTTGAACGTACGCTAAAGGATAGGGAAGCGTACTGGATCACCATGTTGGATACTATTTTTCCGCATGGTTTGAATACCAGATGTGAAATCATGCGCTCTGTGATCGTATCAATGCCAGTTTTGGATTCTATTCCTACAGTGCGCAAGAATGGAAATGTCGCATTAGCGACTTCCGGTTTTGCCTGGCGCGCGAGACGAAAGCGGATCTACGAGAGATACATGTGAGTTTGGAGTTTTTTTATTGTATTCTTTAACCTATCAGGTGTAACATATAATTGGGGGTAATACTTTGTATATATAGCCTTGTTATATGTCAGTTGGATCAGTGCGATGATTAAGAGCGAGTCGTAGCCGCTCGAAACGCGTAAGCCTCTTTCCTCAGTGTGTCTCTTCTTGTTGCCATGCTTTTCCATGATGTGATGCATAACATTTTTAAGTGAGTATTTCAATAAATTGTTGCATATTTTAAAATAAGAAGATGCCACTACCATCGTTTCTTGGCTGTGCTTGAGAAATAGTTTTTCTATGTGCACTTGCTGGATGTACCCTAGTGAAGAGAGTCATATTTATTCTATATATGTAATGATTATTCAGTATAGAGATGACATGACTGACATCATGACGTCTGGAAAGGAAGCAGACTCGCTGTGCTAGGACTATTGGGGAGAAGGTGCATTAACAGTATCTGGGGCGTTTATCTGCCCCTGAGGAACCACATTAGGACATAGAAAAATGGGGAGAAACGAGTCGGGCTATTATAAGAAGATATCGGGCTGTCATAACAAGTTATTTTTGGGTTTAATAATGAGTATCTGCTCTTAGGGCAAAATGCTTTGTCATTTGCTTCAGGAATAAGAGGTATTTTTTCTTTTGAAGAGGGAGATTGTAGGGTATACTAGGGGGTATACTAGGGTCACTCTTTTCGGGGCAATTACTCCATTCATCTAAGGGAATAGAGCAGTAGAAAAATAGGGCTATTATAGCTACTTGCAATTTAACCTCTTGCGTTAGTGCATGGATTGGAATACCCACATACCCTGCCTGACTGTGTGAGACGAGAGTCAAACTGTAAGTGTGGTATATTTATATTCCTCTTATCCGCACTCCCGTCTCTATACTGAATAATCATTACATATATAGAATAAATACAACTCTCTTCACTAGGGTGCATCCAGAAAGTACATCAATCTCCTATCTTATCCTATTGTGATTTATTTTCATAGAAATTGACATTTTATAGTGTAGAATAAAGGTTAAGCTCTAGGTCGTCATTTTTTCTTGGCAGTGATTTTACCAAGGTGGCGGCTGTTTATATTATAAGTTGTTTTTGCAGTGATTAATTGTGTGAACCTACCCTAGTGGAGTCTGGGCAAGTCTAAATTCAACATCCTGACAGACCAATGCTCAGTTTGCTGCTCTATCCCCCATACTTTGCACTGCAGCTCTGCTCTTGGTTAGTTTTGCTGCTCTATATAAGCACAATCCCACCATGAGCTCACCAGGAGGCATTGTATGGACAGTTCTATTTGAAATGCAAGGACAGAATCAGTATAAACTATAAGTGACTATAAAACCAGTAAGAAGAAAGTCCGGAGTTCTGCATTAAGTAAGGCAATGGTTGAGACAGCTTTAGCAATGATGCATACTGAATCCCAAGCAGATCATAACAATAAAACACAAATAGACCTATATATTGTAATCCACTATACATTGTAGCCACCATGACTGTAATGTAATTCTGCTGTCTCATGAAGATCTGTCCATGAAAGTAAGATTTGATGCTAATTTTTTTTTTTTTTTTTTTGGGTGGGGGGGGGGGGGGGGGGGGGGGTTAAGATAGTTGTACAGATGGGTTGCCTACATCATGTGATTCCCAATCGCTAGTCATCAGTGGCACAGCCAACAGTTCATGTTTTCAGAACTTCGAAGATGCACTGACCATAATTATACCACCTGTGCAGAATGCACTGACAATAATGACTTCACCTGTGCAATGCTAAGGAAAGCCAGAAAACATGACCTGTCGGTGTGCCCTGAGGACTAGGGTTGGGAACCTCTGGCCTACATGGTACTATTGAGTGAGCTGTCCGTAGTGCTGATGTCAATAGTGTTAATGCAAAGGGCACATGATTTTTAGCAATTGTGTATTTACCTACTTTGTAAGATAGGGCAGGAGACACAGTTATAGGAATAAGCGGCATAACTATATTTGTTGGGAGCTGCTATGGGGGCCAGAGGTTGAAGGGCCCATTCAGCTGCAAGAGCCTTGCGTATTTTCACATAATAAGTAGTTTCAGAGGCCCATCCAGCCAAAGCATCTGCCCTCCACCCCCACCCACTAACAATTCCTAGTTTACCCTATATTAACAGGACCCTTTTTAAATTTGATCAGGGCACCAGACAGCAGTGCAGCCCTGCTGGCAGTCCAGGCACTACTATGTGGGTTCCCCAATATCTGGTGCCATTATTCACACCTGTAATTATTTCTATTTATGCTGTGGTTTCAGTTTCCTGTCACCAAGTGGTGGTGGCCCATTTAATTTTTTTGCTATGGGGCCCTATGGATTCTAGTTATGCCCCTGTTTAAGAATGTTAGTAAGATGTTTATTAAAGTGGAGGTCACATACCATTTGAAGATAGTAAAAAAGTTCTTCTTCACTGGCGACATGTTCAGAGGATACCACACCGGCCATGTACACTAGTGTATAGATAATTTCCTCATACAGCATCTCCAGCTTAAAAAATAATAAAAAAAAAAGGATTAGAAATGATTTCATGTTTGAAAATATAATTATTGAACAACTCATTAGCACATAATATCCAAAATCTAATTATATTAATTTCAGATAGAAAGGGATTAAAAACTCCTGTCATCTGCGCCGCGGTCATTGAGATTACAAAGAAGTGACCTTTTCCTAAAGGGTTTCTACAAGATATGTCATAAATGTCGGATTAGTGGGGATTCTCACTACTCCCCTTCCTGTATCGTCTGTTACTCCCTTTACTGGCTACTCATTGCCCAGCAAATGTAGTTCAGACTGCTAACCAGGACCTACAAGGCTCTCCATAACCTCTCCCCCATACATCTCTGACCTAATTTCTCGATATCTCCCCTCATGCAATCGCCGCTCCTCACAGGACCTTCTTCCCTGCTCTCCTCTTATCAGCTCCTCACACAACCGCCTCCAAGACTTCTCCCGTGCTTCCCCCATTCTCTGGAACTCACTGCCCCAACACATCAGACTCTCCCCCACTCTCTCTAGCCTCTTTGCTTCCTTTCAGAGCTAGAGCAGTTATCTGCTGCTTGTATATACCAGCGTTCTAGGTTACTGATCAATTGTCTCTGAGTTCTAGCAGCCCTGGCCAGGATGGCAATGTCACTCCCCGCTGTGTCTTATCAGCAGCACAGGAGCTTGTTTATGTTTCTTACTATCAAACTTTAACCCTTTAGAGCTCCGCAGCATTGTGTTAAAACCCATCTATCACCAATGTCCTTCTAACAGGCTGAGCTAGGAATAGCAGAGCTGAAATGTCAGTCTCTGCTGCAGACCCACCCACAGCCTGAACAGGAGCTTTAAGCTGAACATAACCATCTCCAAGACTTCTCTCGTGCTTCCCTCATACTCTGGAACTCACAACCCCAACATATCAGACTCTCCGCCACTCTCTCTAGCCTCAAAAACAACCTGAAAACCCATCTCTTCAGGATTGTCTATAACCCTCAATAACCCCATTGCCCCATACCCCACCAAACAAACATGTCTTCTCGTCTCCTTCTGTCTCAATCCTCTTCTATTGTAGATTGTAAGCCTTCGTGGGCAGGGTCTTCTCTCTCTACCAGTTTGCTAGTTATTTAGTAATATTATTGTATACGTTTTAGTCTTATGTTATATATCCTTCTGATTGTACTGCACCCTGGAATTAATGGTGCTTTAAAATATATAATATTACTAATACACCTCTAGGAGAACAAGGCTTATTTTTTGCAATACATACGGGTCCCTACCGGTAGGTCACAACCAATCAAACGTATGGCATAACAGCTTGCTAGGGCAATTAAAGTGTATGTTTAAAAAATTAATTAACAACAACACATGTAACTATTAATCAAGTTTCTGTTCTGTAATTGTAACACCATATGGCATAATAGTCACTAACATTTCATTTCGATGGAATTTGGCTCAAGGCAGAATAAAATATAAAAGTAAAAAAAAAAACTTGCAGCAGTAGACTGAGTTGTGTGACACAAATTATTATGTATTCTGAGCTTATAGAAGTCATCTGCTTTGGACAACCCCTTCCGGTTGGTATGTGTCAAGGGCTTATTCAACTTAAAGGAGTATGCTCACCATATTGATTAGCTTTAACCCCATAACCCCTCCAAAGAAAAAAAATATGACTCCTCATTTTTTTCTCCTCACCATCCAAGAGCAATAAAATTTTTATTTTACTATCTACATAGACATATGAGGGCTTTAATTTTGTGAGGCAAGATGTACCTTCTAATGGTGTCATTCACTGTACTATAGAATATACTGGAAAACCGCAAAAATTTTTTAAATGCGGCAAAATGTGAAAAAAAGTACTTGCGCCATGTTTGTGTGTGTTTTACTTTTACAACATTCAATCTTCAGTAAAAATTATGTATTATCTGTATTCTGCAGGTTGATACGAATCCAGCAATACCAAACATGTAGGGTTTCTGTTATGTTTTGGTACTATAAAATTTTTTTAAACATTTTCTACTTTTGAAATTTGTGCCACAGCGCCATTTTCTGCTGCCAATAACATTTTGGTACTAACAGCTATGGACTTGAGTGAGGGGCATTTTTTTTGGGCTGAAGTGTAGTTTTTATTGCTAGCAGTTTGGAATACATGCAACTTTTTTTTTACAGTATTCAGCTTATGGGATAAATGATGTTATATTTTAATAGATCTGACTTTTTCGGATGCGGTGATACCAAACGTGTAACTTTTAATGAGTTTATTTTGTTTATTTTACACTTTAAATTTTTTTTTTTTTATTTAACTTTGAGTCCCCCTAGTGTACTTCACCACTATGGGGCTCGATCATTTATACAGCCTAATTTATTGTATAGACAATACATTAGGGTGTACCAATATGGCATAGGAAGTAGTAAAACAGAAAACATGACGGCGATGGAAGCCTTCACAAGGCTTCCAGCTGCCATGTTAAGCGATCTGGGCCCCGCGATTTTCCCGTGGGTGCCCCAATCCAGGTGAGGAACAGTGCGTAGAACCGTTTCTCATTGATTTAGACGACACGGCCAAAATGTGGTTAAATAGCGCGGGATGACGCCGGCACCATCCCGCACTGTAACTGCCGAGTGTGAGCCGCTAAGTGCAGCTAAGACCAGGCAACTGTGTAGCGGGATCACGCTGCCATCCCGCTACCAAGCCCCTTCACGCCAGTGGGATATACCCATATGTGAAGGTCGGTTAAGGTGTTAAACATGTAGGCAGAGGTAAATAAAGACTACTACCAAGTACATTGCTGTTCTGACTTTGCTTCCTTTCAGAGCTAGAGCAGTTATCTGCTGCTTGTATATACAAGCATTCTAGGTTACTGATCACTTGTCTCTGAGCTCTAGCAGCCTTGGCAATGTCGCTCCCTGCTGTTTATGTTTCTTACTATCAAACTTTAACCCTTTAGAGCTCTGCAGCCTTGTGCTCCACTGTTAAAACCCAACTATCACCAATGTCCTTCTAACAGGCTGAGCTAGGAATAGCAGAGCTGAAATGTCAGTCTCTGCTGCTGACCCACCCACAGCATAAACAGGAAATTGGAGCCTGAAGCTTGCTTTAAAGAGCAGGTTCTGTGAAACAACATAGTGAGAACACCCCTTCAACATTAATAGGCCCAAACTGTATTAAATAACATGGAAGAACATGAAAAGAATTGCCGACCCTTAACTCATTGTCAATCCAGTGCTGAGGCTTTGGCGGCCTTTCCAGGGCTTGTTTACTTCTTGTCCTCCCGGTTGAAACTTGGCTGCTGCAGCCAATCAGAGGCCTCAGCATCATATGTGGTTCTAGTGGCCTTACCATTCAATATATGAATGACAGAAAAGGCCACTGATTGGCTGCAGTAGTCATGTCTTAATCTCTGCATTGATTTCTAGGTACCTCCCCTCACGCCATCTGCGCTCCTCACAGGACCTTCTTCTCTGCTCTCCTCTTATCAGCTCCTCACAAAACCGTCTCCAAGATTTCTCTCGTGCTTCCCCCACACTCTGGAACTCACTGCCCCTACACATCAGACTCTCCTCCACTTTCACCAGCTTCAGAAGCAACCTGAAAACCCATCTCTTCAGGACTGCCTATAACCCACAATAACCCATCCCTCAAACATGTGTGCCGCTTACCTTCTGTCTCTTTTCTCCTTCCTTGTAGGTCTATTTTTATTTTACTTCCTTGCTTTTGTTTTAGTAGAACAACCCCTTTAAGATAAACTGATCACAGGGTGTGACACTGCCTAAGCCCCAGAGATCAGCAGTAATCTATGGGAAAACCAGGTAAGTGTTCCATTTCCCTGCAGCGCACCCAGAGGAGAACAGAAGCATTACACAGTTTCTCCAGTAGATTAGTGAATTATGCAGCATATGGATGTGCTGGGTCCTCCAGAGCCAAAGACAGTCTTTGTAGCCAATCTCTTCTCTGGGTAACAGATGAGGGTTCAAACTGGGGACCCCTGCTCATTTACCTATTTACTCAGAATTTCCAAAATGGATTTGATAATTAACTAATGTTCTAACTTTAAAATAATTGAGTTTATTTTAGAAATTAAAGAGGTGTTGTTCTACGTGACAGAAACATTGCATAAATGAAGACGTACCTCTCTTTTGGACAGTATCAGCTTGTCTGTGGCTCTGTGCTCACCAGTGTTCTCATGAGGTGGTGGGATTCTTTTATTTAAAACACCCTGGAAAAAAAAAATCACAAGAACATCGATAATAAACTCAAAAGAACTTATTTTACATGAGCAGATGGTCACAAAGATAGAATAACACCTATTACTCAGAATCTTACATAAGTTTATTGTGTGTATGATTAAAAATACAAAAGATTGGTCATATGCCATTACTGGCTGGGGTGTTTAGCAGGGTTCGACAAACATATTCTTAAAGGGAATGTGTCATCAAAAAATGACTTATTGTTTAATTCGCATTTTTATGTTAAACACATTTTTTAGGAATTTTTGGTTATTTTTTTTTAATTTTCCATATCATTTTCAGTATTTTTTAAATAATTCTTAAGTCCTGCAGTTTTCACTTTGGCCACTATGCCTAACAATAGCCTGACACTTCCTGCTCTGTTTAGAGAGCTTTTCAGCAGTGTCTGCTCATTATCAGTAAAAACAGGGTCAAACTGAAAGGAGACACCATTGTGTACAGATAACACAGAATCCACCAGTCACAAGAGGAGATGTCACAGCTCCCCCTCTCCTCTCCCTTCAGAGTGAAAACTCTCCTATACAAGTCTATGGGACAGAATCTGTCTTAAGAATCCTATGGGCATGAAGCTGCTGTAAAGTATCTCTCTGACTGCTGTTAAAGCAGTGCAAGCAAGAATGTCTTCCCCACAATCATATATAGACGGCCGAATAGAGAAATCTACAATCAGGAAATAAAAACGACTGAGAGGAAAAGAATATGGATCAGGGGCTTGATTTAATAAGTAAAAAAAAATGGCGGCAGATTTCCTTTAAGGGGAAATGATTAAAATATAGCTCATAGCCACTCTTAGTTACATAGTTACATAGGGCCACATGTATGAAAACCGTTTAGGTCTAAAACTCACTTTTTTGCCCATAGTAACCTATGGGCAACAAAGTGAGTTTTAGACCTAAACAGTTTTCATACATGTGGCCCATAGCTTGTAAGGCCGAAAAAAGACATACGACCAACCAGTGGAGTCTATTGTGCTAAAGTGCTAAAGATCTTGTTGAAACTGGTTAGGTCTGGAAACCTTCTCTTAGGGGGAGTTCACAAAACAGGTTTGATTGCTGATTCTGTGTGCTGATTCTGTTCCCAGAATCAGTGTCAAAACCCAGTGTAAAGTGGTTGACACTGTGTCCTATGAAAAATCAGCATCGTCGTTCAGATTTTACACAAGTAATTATCAGCGTGTAATGTCTGCGCCATTGTCATGTCAATTCTTTAAAGGGGTTTTGCCAAGAAGTGATTTCCTCACCTAACAGGCTGATACTCCCCTCTTGAGCCTTGAAAAAAAGGGGCGTTGTGTTTCTGTGTTTAAAAAAACAAGTACCTCCTCCGTGATGTCATCACTCCACCTCCCATGCACACTGCTGAGGAGGCTGATATTCAGTCTCTGTCTCTGTAATTGAGCAACGTGTTTGGCTAAACCACAGAGGATAACTGTATTGTGCACACGTTATATGGGTTTTGTTTTCTCCCTCTTATCTGCTCAGGAGTAAAGATAACCTCGGAGCAGGCAGTGTTCACTGACTATAGATGGGGGGGAGGAAGGAGGGCTGAGCAGGGAGCGACTGCATGTTTACTCAGACACAAAATGTTTACTCTGACACAGAAACATATCTAGTGCAGATGCCCAGTAACACTGCTTTTTTCTCCCCCTCCCTTCAGAGCTCGTTCATGTGTCCTGCCATTAGATAAGAAGTGTAAACAATGCAAGAGCGGCCAGGAGCTTGCCAGATCAGCTCCTGGTCATAGCTAATGCAAACAGTCAGGAAACTAAGGGCATCTAAGTCAGGCTGCAGCTCTCACAGGCTTCACTTTTTTAAATCACATATATTTAGAAAATTGATGAAATACCCATTTTGGAGGATCCCAGGTCAACATTAGATCGTGGCAAAAACCCTTTAACATGGGTTACACACCAATACTAATAAAATGCCAATAATAATATCTGCCTCGTTCAGGCCACGTCATCTCCTTGCCAAAGTTCCACCCTGGCAAGCGCGTAAGTTCAACAAAGTAAATGAACGTGATCTCAGCTCTGAATAGCCCGTCATGTGAACTTATCCTAAGGGTAGGTTCACACGGCTTATTATTATTATTATTACCCTGATGAAGGAGATCGTTATTCTCTGAAACGCGTAGGTCTTGTATGCCTGCTCGGCTTTCGTTAGCTACAGCCTTAGTGACGTCACTCTAGTCTGTTAGCCTGTATGTGTGGATCCCGCACGCTGCCGGCCGGAGCGTATTAACGGTGAACACACCACACTGTTTGTATGTTTTTATATATTATTTCTGACAAATCCACCAACTGAAGATTTAAGTGGACAGAAACCTGGATTAGTGCGAGGTTCCTGGCTGATGTGAGCATCCAGTGAGAATCTCTGGGGAAGTGGTTGCACTATTAGGCTATGTTCACCCGGTGTATTTGCAGGGCGTAATTACGCCCCGCAATTACACCGTGTGGACGGGGGCGGGAGCGGGGGAGTGAGCGGGGGTCGGCACTTCGCCGGCCCATAGCCAATCACTGCTAGCGGCGCGTATACGCCGCTAGAAAGTGACATGTTAATTATCCCCCGCCGGGCGGGGAGAGGAGACGCAATCCATAGTTCTCTATGAGAACTGTGAATTACCGTAATGAATGGGCCGTTTTCGGCCCGTAATTGGCGCACTTCGGCGCGTAATTACGGACCGAAATACGGCCCATTTTAAGCCGTGTGAACATTGCCTTATCTGTATGTTTTACACTGTTTTATACTATTTGCATGGGGGTTGCATATTTTGGAATTTGATTATTTGGGGACTGCTTGTGATTAAGTTGGCACCTTATACAGCGAACAGAGCGCGATCGTCTTTTTTATATATATACACTTTTCTGAAAACCACCTCATATGCAGCAGTTTTCAGATGAGTTTTTGACAAGGATTTGATGTTTTTTTTTACGTGATTTTCAATGTGTTTTTTTCAGCGCTGTTTTCATTTTGAAACATCCATACAAATTACCTGCCAGGACAATGTTTGGGCGTGGATCTGCAACCAATCGCATCAGAAGCGTGCCACACTTATGGACAAGGCTTTGAAGCTCTCAGTTGATTCCTATGGGCATTTTATTTGTGGGAAAACACCTCAAAAATTGAAATGTTACTTATTTAAGTGAGTAAAACGTGTGTAAAAACTGCATCGTATGAATTACTATGTGGTTTTCCATAGGAATTGATAAAAATGAAAAACGCTGTTGTGGTGGTGGAATCTGTGCCAAAACAGCACCGAAATCAGCCAGTTCAAATAAGTCATGTGAACATACCCTTAGTCTTCAACCTGTGGCTCTCCAACTAGGGCTGGGTCGACGGGTAGACGAAGGTAGGCGATTGCCTAGGGCTCCACTTCATCCCAGGCAGGAAGAGGGAGGAACTAAGTATAGAGTGGGCTAAATTTTACATTGGGAGGGGAAGAGTGGGGCACTCCATGCCTTATTTGCCTAGGGCACCAGAATACCTTGCCCCAGTCCTGTCTCCAACCGTTCCACAATTACAACTCTTTGCATGTCCAGAAACACATAATGGGAGATGTAGTTTTGAAACAGCTGTAAGTTACAGTGTGGAGTCCAATGTTCTAATGACTGTGGTCTATGCTGGCGTCATAACTGCATGTACATGCTGCTACTTTCAGACGGTTGCACATTCATATAGTGAATCTCTTCCATACCCCAAAGTTGTCCTATTGCATTGACAGTGGATTTCTCTGCAGCCATAAACTACAATTAGGTCCTTGTCATGTGTGTAGAACCAGCTTGAGAGTATGTTGTTGTAACATAGTGATATGTCCAACGAGAAGCCCCTATAAGGAGATGGGTGGCCATAAAGGGGTGCATGTAGTCACCAAGAACATTCGAGACTTAAATGCTCCATTAGTATTAGGAAGCCTGAGAACCAAGAGAATAAAATGTGCCCAGAGAATATTTTCAATGTTTCCAGAGCATCAAAGGCAAGATGGATCCATTGATGAGGAATATGTTGAATTCTGATGCTACCATCTAACACTAAGCGCCCTAAAAGCAAGTATTATAATATTCTGTTACGGTTAACAGAATCTTGGTATTCCTTTGGTACCATGATTCAAGTAATTTGAGCTATGCCACCGTTTCATGTGATATACAAAGCTGTCAACTTATTTAGAGGGTGGGTGGAAAAAAACTCCCATTACTTATAACTTTTGGAAATTGCACCACATTTGCATGAAACAAAATATATTGTGATCTTTAAAGTTATAGAATTTCATTGCTAATTTTTTATTTTATTTCAGAATCACAGGGGCAGTCCAAAAAAGACCCACCAATATACACTGTGTGAGTGCACCCAGTTGGCATATGATTTGTGATAGTCTGTCATAGGTGCCGATGGTGGTGCAGGGTTCAGAGATATTGAGCTTCAGTGGATGCCAAGACCAAGCTGATGACTACGAGATGACTCGCCAATATAATTGGGGGACACAGCACCTTGGGCATAGGCCCTCGCCTTAAGAGGCCTATACCCTGGGGGCGTCAGGAGCCAGTCAGTTTTTCAGCTGAACTGAAGATCCTCCTTGCGCTGCTCACCTGACCCCACTTACTGCCTCCGCGTTTTTTGTCTTGATTTCCGGTAGCCCCGTCTGAGGTTGGCACCATAGGGGTGATGCTGCAATGCCCGAAGATGTCAGACAGGTACGTACCACAACAACCTTGCAGTTTGGGGTCTTGCCATAAAAACATTGCTGCCTTCGGCTTACTGCCAGCCTAGCACCTACCAGGGCTCTGCGCCAGGCATACAGAGAATTTGCATAAGAGGACTAAAGTTCTCTCTTCCTCAAATGGCACCTGAGCTCTGTCTGGACAGATGGTGGAGAGACATGGAAGCTCCAGGCCTGTATATGGCCTCTTCTGTCGACCCCCTAACTCTGGCTTTGGGCCAGACAAGGTTGATGGAATGGGAGCAGCTGTGCTAGCCCTTATACGAGCGGTCACAGACTCCCTTTGGGTGCTTTCACACGGTACGTTTTTGATGTGTTTTTTGTGCAGGAAAGCAATTAATGCTGTACATTGCTGCACAAAAAACGCATAAAAAAGCATAAAAAACGCACCGTGTGAAAGCAGCCTTCATGTGTTGAGGATGTCTCAGCCTCTCAAGGCAGGTTTTCTTAAGCACAGCAGATGGCAGCATTTAATGTTCCCCACTCTTGTTAGAATCTGAGGAACTTGCTTTCAAGGAATGGAAACATCCTGAAAAGCACCAGCAGGTTTTAATTGCTGGTGGTCTGTGGCAGACTTGCTCTGCACAGGTGTTTTGTGGTTTCATTACCTTCCCTAGCCTGGTCAGCACAGGGTTAAGTGCTCCACCCTCCTGTTATTAGGCTTTGGGTGGAGAAATTGTAGCTCTGTGTTCATCAGTGTCCATTTGGAGATCAGCAGTGCAGGACTGCAGTCTCTGCCCTGGGCATTTAGGACACCTGGGGCCTCCACCTGTTGGTTGACTATAGTTAGCCAGGGCTCCTTTGTAAGAGGCACTGCTAGTAATCCCAAGGGATACATCTTGTTCCATAGAGGTGATGTGCAGATATTAGTCGCTTAAGAAGAGAGCTCCTTTGAGGTCGCCACGGACCTGCTGCAGGCAACACAATGCCAACCTGCTGCAGAGAGTTCGCTTAGTGCTTGAGCATAACCAGGGGGAAATAAGGTAAGAAGTGACCCCTTGTTTTCAGGTAGCATGACTGAGTGGGCAGTATGTCTTGCAATGCACATTGCTGCACCCTGTCTGGCGCTTAATGGGTGTTGGTGCCGCACCCTCCGTGTCTAATTATGGGTTGAATGACAGAGGTCTCCCCTTGTTCCGGATGGAAGGTTTTATGTGTTACCTCTACCCTTAAAACAGCATGGTTAATTCTGAGGTCATAGCTGCCAGGCTATGCTCCTATTCAGGAAAGTCACAAAGCAGCAGGGGTAAGCACTGCCATGCGCATACTTAGTTATCCCCAAAGTTGGGATGTAAATGTCATGCCACAGGGCATCCAATGTGTTTCTACTGTACACACACCTAAGTCATGTTTCCCTCCCACACGTGGGAGGTAAAGGTCATGTCACAGCGTATTACATGTATTACTGCAGTGCACATACCTAACAGGTGGTTCTCTTCACAGATATATTGTGCATACTTAATTATCTCCTCTTGCTATGGGGATTTAGGTCATGCCTCAGAGCATCAAATGTATTGCTGTCGTGCACATACCTAGTCATGTTTCTCTTCCCACAGATGTGAGGTAAATGTCATGTCACAGGGCAGCAGGTGTGTTGCTGCTGGGCACATTCCTAATCATGTGCCTCTTGTCACAGGTGCTTTGTTGCTTTGCCACCGGGCTGATATCATACCACAGGACTGCAGGTATTTTGACTGCAATGCACGCACTTATTCAGGCTTCCACCACTTGGTTGGAAGCTTGATGTCAGGTGAATCCCGCTCCCCTGCTCTAAGGCAAGAGAATTGATTCGCCTTTGCATGTACCTCACCTTATTCCTTGTTTTACAAGTGGTTGAGGAAGACGAGTGACCTGTGCTGTAAAGGACACCACGGTCCCATCCTGCTATGTACGTATTCAGGGCCGGGACAATGGGTAGACGGAGGTAGGTGACAGCCTAGGGTGCCACTTTATCCCAGGCAGAAAAAGGGGTGCAAGGAGGAATGGAATGGGCTGAATTTTCCATTTGGGGAGTGCTTTGTGCCTTACTTGCCTTGGGCATCAGAATACCTTGTCCCAGCCCTGCACGTATTGCTCTTATGCTCTTTTCACCAGGGGATGTCCCCAACTTGGGTGAAGTGGACAACACTTGTCCACCGGATTAGGAACTTTTGTTCCCCGCAGGAGGTTAGGTGTCCGATTTTTGAAAACGTGGACAGATTTGATACTGTCCAGGCTTGTCACAGCAGCCGTATATGTACTTCATGTTAGGAAGGGCATCAGCTGGCAGCATTTCCCCTTTCTCTAGAGTACCCAGCTGTCTTCTTCATGCAGTCGTTCACATCACTCTTTCCTCAGAAGGGTAAGGGCATATCCCCACGGCACAGGTTTTCAGCCGGATTTACGGACGGTTTTCAGTTTTGAAAGCCGCCTGTAAATTGACTTTCAAGCTTTTACTTAGACCTCTATGGAAAATCCGTGCAGCAGTCCCCACTGCATGGATTTTCCACCGGACAGATATTAACACCACCGGCGGTCCGAAAAACCTGGAACATGTTTATTCTTCCGTCTGGTTTTTGGGCGGAACATGAACATGTAGGTGCGATGGGGGCGGGCTTGAATCCGCAAACCGCGGTGAAAAGCCGCCCCCCCCCCCCCTTCGTGCCAAAAGCAGACCAAATATTTGGTCTGTGCCATGTAAACGCACCCTAATGGTGGGTTTGGTTTTTATAATATATCTTAGGTTGATATGCAACAGGGTTCACTTACTCTCCCTCTGGGATAGAGTAATCTAGGGGAAAGTTCCCTCTTTCTCTAGAGGTGGTAACTGTCTGTTATTTCCCTTATGTTTATTTCCTAATGGTCACAGGGATCCGACGGGGCACAGGAGTAGACATGTGTTCTCTCCTAACAGAATCCTGCTGTGGCAGGTTGTTTTTACCAGTTTACCAGAACACTGGTTCCTGGCCTCCAGTACCATAGCTCAGGTCATATATGGTTGCTATCCACTCTGCTTGAGCTGGTTTAGGCGCAGTCTTTTAATAAGGCCAGGCAACTGAGGGGTTATCCAGGTTGCCCAAGCCTGACATTCCTGGGCCGTCCTATATTGCCATTCCCTTTTTGGGAACTTGGAATCATCATCCCTGCTTATGACCAAGTTTTTTGTTGCACGGAGATGTTTCAACCTTCTACTTCTTGGGCAGAGGATGGGCTTGGATCCGTCCCACTACGACAATCTAGAAGACTTTCCAGGTCATGGTCGCTGCTTTTATCTCTGGCTAATTTACACTGCCCAACCAGGTATGGTCTGTCGGGAGGCTTGGGTTTCCTACCCAATGCACTCAAACTTGGCATCCCAGCTGTATATCGCAGTTGTGTGTCCAGTATCATGTCTTATGTGCACCAAGGGTCACAGCCATAACCTTTTTTGATGGCCTTTCACCGTCCCCAGTAGTCTACATTCACAGGTTTCACTCTGTCCTGGTATCGCTTAGGCCTGAACTGGCAGACTCGATTATATTTAGGCCATCCAAACCCATGGTCCTTCCTAGGTGGTAAATGGGCATAGTCCTCTGCACACATGGAGACCAAGTTTTCCTTATGCCAGCGGGTCATCCTGCTTGCCGGAGCGGCTCCATGGATAGGGAAATTCTACTTACATCAAAGTTTGTGGTGATTTTGTCTGGGGCCCTGGGCTCCTGTGCAATGTCTGGGGAACTTGGGGTACCCCCCTCATCAGGTTCACCCAGTTTGGATTCAGTCCTATACCACAACTGTTCTTGGCCTATCATGATTGTCACAGAGGTGCCAGGAGCCAGGCTTCCTGGAAGCCTAGAGGTTCTTCCGCTAGGCGGAACGAAGGGTTCTGTGGCGGTCAATCTCCTCAGCCGGACATCGGTGGATCCCTGGCAATGGTCTCTTCTGCCAGAGGGGTTTCAACTGCTCTGCCAGGGAAGGGGCTCTTCAGGCGTTGATCTGTGGTATCCTGCTTCATTCATCTGCTCCCGAATTTAGAATTCAGGTTCCATTCAGGTTGGCCTGCGCTATAGGCGGACTAGTTCTTCCATTAATTCATCTTGCGCTGGTCTGCCCTTTGGTTCCTCTTCTTTTCCCTCCTTCCTTGAGAGCTCAAAGTACTCAAGAGCGAGAGGCTGCCAGCCCCACTTATCTCTTCAGTTTGGCTCCATAGAGCAGGTTATGCAAATCTTTTTGCTTTCCCTCTTAAAAGTACTCTATTCCGCTCCACTTTGCCTCAACTTTGTCTTTCAGCATGATTTTTGTAGCCACAACTTCAGAATCATGTAACTGCACAGATTCCCTGGTTCAGACCATACCTCAGGCTTGCAAGCCGCAGCCTGCCGCAATTGTTTTCATACCGGAAAACCTTCTCGACTTAGCGTGAGACGTATGGTTGTAACCCGTGGGGGTTTTTTGTTTCCCCCGTGAGTACTGCCCGTCAGGCAGGTCTGGAACATGGTCTTGCCGTTTTTCTCCTTGAAGGGTCAAATTTCTGCCCTTGGTGCATTTTCAAGCACACCTGCCTGCCCTCCCATCCTACGGACAAGACTTGTTTTGCAGGGGGTCGCTTGTTCCGCTCTACCTGTTCATAGCTTGATCCAGCTGTAGAGCTTGAGTCTTCTTTGAATGCCATTGTAATTCTTTCCCTAAAGTGGTATCCACAGGCCATCTTAAAGAGGATAGAGTACAGACCCTTATTCCGCTCCTCTCCCTCACATTCTCAGGAGGGACCTCCAATTTGTTGACACGTTGTCAGTACCACTCAGATCTTCTTCACCACAACTGAGTGATCCAGGTGTTTTAATTCCTTTTTGTTCATTCCAGGGTGTCCGCATAGAGACCTGTAAGGCCACTGTTCTCAACAAGTTTCAGTCCGTAATCTCGGAAGTCTACGGTCCAAGGGTGAACCTCTCCCATTCAGGTCACCATTCTTTCCACTCGAACGATCGGTGCTTCTTGGGTTCTGTGGCTTCATGCTTTGGCTTTCCGGGTATGCAAGGTTTCAACTTGAGCATCAGTTTATACAGGTTTTACTAACTTTTACTTATAGCTTGGCCTTGGTGGACACAAGCCTTGGCCGTGGGGTACTTCCTGCAGCAGTGTGCTAACTGATTTGCACGGTGCCTTTTCAAATTTCTTACCCACCCTCAAAGTCTGCTTTTGGACATCCCAAGGTGCTGTGTCCCCCAATGATATTGACAAGAAATTCAGATTTTTGTACTCACCCTTTTCTTGTCTGAATCATTAGGGGGGGGGGGACATGTCCCTCCCGCGTTGTATTATTTTTTTTTCCGATTCCCATCTGGCGTTCTCTCCTTGGAATCGGACGGTCGTGTGTCTACTTTACTATGGCTTTTGTACCAACTGATTGGACTGATGTCAGGAGGAGGGATATAGTCCATTTAGGCGGAGTCACCACGTTTGGTCCCACCTAGTGTCAGTCTCCTAGGGCGATGGCCTATACCCAAGGCACTATGTCCCCCCAATGAATCAGACATGAAAAGGATTTTACAGTGAGTACAAAAATCCGAATTTTGGGGCAGAAGAGGTCATTACTTAACATCCAGATTGGAGGAAAATGTGCAAGTGGTACAGAACATGTTCACCCCAAGGTTCCCAAAAGTCAATACACCATGATCATTACTCAACCATTCTGGAAGATGATGTCTGACCTACTATGACCACTTAGAACAACATCAGTGACCCAATATTCATCCAAGATGGTGCCACTCTTCATTATGCAGGTGTCATTAATGAATGGCAGGAAATTACATAGTGAGTAGAAATGGAAAAAGACATACACTGCTAGAGATATTTGGCTTTTGGTTGAAATTTCAGCATGAACATAAAATATTTTGAATTTTTTTTTTATTTAATAAACTGAATGAGACCATCTCTTCACTTTTAGATGCACATAATCAACTGTTCAATGTTTCATTACTTTCTGCACAACTTGTTGATCTCTAACAAGGAGCTTAATAGCAAAATTCCCAACCAATGTTTGATCCCTGACTCACCCAATACATTTAACAGATCAATTTGAATTGGGATTTAAACAGTCCCCCTCATCATGCTGTTCGCATTTTTACATCATTAGACCAAGACACCACACCTTACTATTGATCAGCAGTACCTCGCCATTGTGAGGCTTCAAGCAGGATGCTCTCAGACAGAAGTGGCCACTGAGCTTAGAGTGTCACAGGGTGTCATCAACAGGTTGTATCAGAGATACAGAGAGACTGGTAGAGTCACTGAAAGGCAAAGAAGTGGACGTGCTTTGACTCCATCACACACTGATGACCGCTTCATTGTAAACATTGCTCTGTGGAACCAGATGATGAATGCCGCACAACTACAAACATGTTTAAGGGAGGTGAGAGGCAACCAAGTGTCACGTCAGATCATTCGTAACCGTTTATACGAGCGTAATCTGTGTGCTAGCATGATGAAAAGGACTGTTTAAATCCCAATTCAAATTGATCCCCTAAATATTTTTTTTAAATTAATTTTTCACCAAAACACATCTCCAGAATGTTTCAGAAACACAGTTATGAAAATAGGACTTTTCTTTGGATTCATATGTAAGAGAGAACAACAAAATCAAAAAGTGACATACAATGGCATTTGGTAGTATACATAAAGAATGAGCGGAGATCATTTCTACATCCCTAACCAAGACCCCAACGCCTTGAAATTTGGTTGAATACCTTAATCTAAAAATAGAAGCCACATTTGAGGCTTGGTGAAGACCAAGAAGCAGACCCTCACAGTCGTGTTAAGGTAAATTAGAGTGTATAAACCAAAACACAAAGAAAATTCATAGTACTAACATGGTGCTAAACCAACTTGTGCGAAAAGAGGGATGACATTCCAGGCCAGGAGAACACATTTGTTACCTATATCTCATAGCAGGAACCCTATATAGGATAGTATCTTAAACACTTTCAACCCCTTAACGACCCTGGACATATGAGTATGTCCCAGGGTCGCTAAGGAGCTTTGCAGGAGGATCGCTCCGTGATTGCAGCTAACAGCCCGTCCACGCTGTTTAACCCCTTAGACGTCGCGGCCATGAATAAAAAATGAAATGAAAAATGAATGAAAAACGGTGCCGTGCACCGTTCTTCACTCCGATCGGTACATCGGCAGTGAGATCGCTGAGTCCCAATCGCTGAACATGGCAGCGGGAAGCCTTGTGAAGGCCTCCGTCACTGCCATGTTTTGAATTTCCCCACTTCCGGCCCCAGCCACCGTAGAAGAAAAAAATTCCAAACGCCAAAATTGCGTTTTTTGGTAATTTCACGTCGCATAAAATCTGGAATAAAAGTGATCAAAAAAGTTGCTTGCATTCCAAACTGCTAGCAATAAAAAGTACACTTTAGCCCGCAAAAAAAAAAGACACCCTCTCTGACGTCCGTAGGTGTTAGTACAAAAAAGTTACTGGTCGCACTGGGCGCAAATTTCAAAAATGGAAAATGTTTAGAATTTTTTTTACGGTACCGAAACATGATGGAAACCCTACATGTTTGGTATTGGCGGATGCGTATCAACCTGTAGAATACAGATAATACATTATATTTCCGAAGATTGAATGCCGTAAAAGGAAACCCCCCGCAAACATGGCTCAAGTACGTCTATTTTTTCACAATTTGTCCCACTTGAAATTTTTTTGCGGTTTCCCAGTATATTCTATAGTACAGTGAATAACACCATTAGAAAGTACTTCTTGTCCCGCAAAATAAAAGCCCTCATAGGTCTATCTAGGTGGAAAAATAAAAACGTTATGGCTCTGGGAAGGCGAGGAGGGAAAAACGAACGTGTCAACAAAACAAAACCTCCAGGTCCTTAAGAGGTTAAAATATCATGCACACTAAAATGGCTGAGTAACTAGTCAGATTGCCAGAGGAGCATACCAGGAGTCTATTGCAAAAGTAGCCCTGGGCATAAGGACGTTAATAATCATACTATGCGAGAAAAAAAGTAGGTAAGCATGTAATTAAAACAGAGAAACATTTTAATTAAAATGAAGGGGTCACCAGGAATCATAGGATAGCAGGCTAACTGTATGTGCGGTAAGACATCCACAGCATCATTTGTTACACGGGGATATTTTCAATTTCCGCAGAGTACCTGCTAAATCCGCTTTTAAGTACCAACTGGTGCTAGAGAAAGATATCATTATCTGGTTTATATCAAGATCAGAAAGAAATGTTGTCATGACTGGTCGCTAGTGGGCAAAGAATTTGTTGTATAGTGATTCCTTCATTCATTCGGTTTCTATCCTGCCCATCGGCATGTATTTCTGAAAGGGGATTTATCGCTTCATCAGTTCGTCTGTTTTCTTGAAGTTTCATTTTCTCAGTTCCTCAAATCCAGGGGCGTTTCTTCCCCTCCCAGCTGGGTGTTTCTTAACTGAAGGGGGATGACATCATCCCCCCCCTTCACTGTTCGTGCTCGCTCTCGAGTCAGTGTGTTTGTTTGAGATCAGTGGGAGGGGATAGCACATCCCTGCTCTTCCCCCCCCTCCCTGTCTGCATTCCACTCCACATGTCACCATGTTGTTCCTCTCCCTATGCAGTCTTATTTTGTAAGAGCTGTTTGTTTACATACCAAAGCCCTGCATTCAGTCTAGACAGTCTTCTATGAACTCAGAGCACTGATCTTTTCTCCTCTCACAGCTGGAGGTTTGTTACAGTTGAATCCAGTACAGATAGTCCTCGATGAACACATTCAAAACAGCAGAGATCTGTCCTCTCACAGCTGGGGGTTTGTTACAGTTGTATCCAATACAGACAGTCCTCAATGAACACCTCCAAAGCAGCACAGATCGGTCATCTCTCAGCTGGGGGTTTTTAACAGCTGTATCCAATACAGACAGTCCTCGATGAACACCTCCAAAGCAGTACAGATCTGTCTTCTTACAGCTGGGGGTTTGTTACAGTTGTATCCAGTCTAGACAGTCCTCTATGAACACCTCCAGAGCACAGATCTGTCCTCCTCTCACAGCTGGAGGTTTGGTACAGTTGGATCCAGTACCAATAGTCCTCGATGAACACATTCAAAACAGCACAGATCTGTCACCTTACAGCTGGGGGTTTGTTACAGTTGTATACAGTCTTCTATGAACTCATCCAGAGCAGCACAGATCTTTCTCCTTTCTATGTTTGCACACAGGATACAGTTTCATTATACTGATACATTGTAGCAAACCTATAAAAGAGGACACAACAGTGCTTTGGATGTGTTCATAGTGGACTGTCTAGACTGCATACAACTGTAACAAACCCCCAGCTGTAAGGAGGACAGATCTGTGCTCTGGATGAGTTCATAGAAAACTGGTTACAACTGTAACAAACCGCCAGCTGTGAGACGTGTTAGGTCAGAAAAGGTTTTTAGTCTCTGAGTGTATTCAAGAATGTTCTTATTCACTGACAGCAAGCAGAGATCTTGGAAATGGTGAAGAACTGGCTTTGTTTTTTGAGTTGTCGTATTCCTGAAGTCGAGGGGCAGAGGGTGCAAAGATGCCGTCAGGGCTGTCCTTCGGTCCGTCAGGGCCGTCCGTCCATCAGGGCCATCCGTTGGTCTGTCAAGACACCATCACATTTCATTTCCTTCATAATGGACTGTGGTGTCACATTACACTATGCTCACCTCTGCTCTACAGTAAGTAGCCAGGTGGCCCGGGTGTATAGCGGCAGGGGAGCAGGCAGTTCACGTCACTCAGGCAGCACTCCACAGAAGAAGGCATAAGAGAGCTGGGAGGGGCGGACCATAGGGGAAAGAAGGGGGAGCAGCAGCATTAGGCACCGAGCACAATTCTGCTGTTTTCTGATTGTAGAAGCAGCTGCAGGGTTACTGTGCAGCTCCTGGTTGTGCTGAGTGAAATGCTGCCGGACCCTTATTCTGAGTGAGAGAGGCAGGAATGCGTGCTTCCGTGAATACGACCGGGAGCCAGACAGAATGTAAATTAGTCGAGCCATCAGCAATTGCAATGAAAGGAGGTGGGATCCGACCGGCACTGGGGAACAGTGTTTACAGAAAACGAAGATAAGGGAGACAGTGAAAACAAGACAGCTTTGCAAATGATTGAGCTCCATTTCTGGGGTTGCTGTATTAGGGTCTAAACATTTCTTTAAGATGCATCTCTTAGCTCCTAACAAAAGTACATGGATAAAGCAAGCGTTTTGCAGCCAAGGGAGGTAAATTATGAAATAAAAGAGCATCTGTGAAAGTGATAATTCAATGTCGCCTTTATCCCTGAGCGACCTTAACAACGTTCTGCAGAAGGTTTGCATACTGTCGCAGTGCCACATATCATATACTTAGTCTGTACCTGACGGCAAACATTTGGAGCAGGTTGTCTTCCTATCAGGGGCCAATGAGTGGGGGGAAGGGGCATTAAAACTATAGATTGCCTTGTGGATAAGGTAGAATTGGGATTACATCCACCTTTCACAGCTGATTGCGCTATAAACCACTCTGACTGCAACTCAGGAATTGGAAAGGTTTTTTTTCAAAATGTTTGAACAGAAATCTACTCATGAATTGGATCCAAGCTTTGTGCAAAATGTGGTAGAAGGAGGACAAAGCATGTGCACCTCCAGATTTGGTCGTCATCGCATATAATGCGTTAGAGCTCAGTTCAGTCATCATCTGCTGTACTCTGGAATATAAAAATGAATGACTTGCCCATGAGCAAGAAAGTGTGAATCAGGGATCTCATATTTCCCCTTAAACTCTTGGAAAGAGAGAAGCTGTTTTGATAGAGCCTAGTAAAATTGCGAAATATTCAAAATGCTCTTCTCAACCCATAATTTTTCTATTCCATGTGGGAGTTACAGGTGGCCATTACAAGACGTAAATTAATTTAAAGGCCAGAGGAGTTTCAGCTGTTTCATGCAGACCTTCCAGACTGCTGTTGTGTCCCTGATAAGTAAATTGTACCAGATATGCCGTGAATTGCTTAAAAACTTTTTGCAGTAGACCTGCTCCAAAACCATGGGAACCTTTACCTCCTTTTTCTCGACCACAACCTTGCCGCCGTCCGACCTCCTCCTGTCCCCGACTCGACACTCTCACGATTTTGTACCATGCACCCCTTGGGCTGCCCCCCGCAAGCAAGTCACGCCGGGGGGCGCCCCGGGTATTTTCCCCCCCGCAGCAAGTCCACCCCTTGGGGCGGGCCGGGTGAAAACCGGTTCTATTTAATTCCGCCCCCGGGTACGGCTTAAAAACCATCGTTTGCGGGGTCCAGTGGATCCCTACCACATCCTTACAGCCCATAGCAAAAAAAGTGTGAATTAGGGTCTTATTCCCCCCTTAACTTTTGGAAAAAGAACGTTTTGATAGACCTATAAAATTGCAAAATTTCAAAATCCCTTTTCCCAAACCCCTAAATTTCTTTTCCCCATGTGGGAGTTACAGGTGGCCATTACAAGACGTAAATTAATTTAAAGGCCAGAGGAGTTTCAGCTGTTTCATGCAGACCTTCCAGGCTGCTGTTGTGTCCCTGATAAGTAAATTGTACCAGATATGCCGTGGAATTGTCAAAATCTTTGTATGCAGTAGACCTGCCAAAAACCATGGGAATACTGATGCTGTCGCTAAAGTTGTATTGGAGTAAAATTCTGTGTTAGGGAGCCAGTCGAGACTATGACTTATGAGGTATGCTAGGTTATGAGTATGTATGTCTGGAAAATGTATTCCCCGATTAACTCTTAGGAGCATAAGTTTCCATAAGGCAATTCTTGGCCTTTTGGAGGACCATATAAACTTTAGTAAGGCGGAGTGGAGCTTACAGACATCAGTATGGAGGGGAGGGGAATAGTTTAAAGGGGATAGATATAACAACATTGTCACGAGTGGCACCGTAGCCTGCAGTTCGGGCTGTGGGTGCACTCGTGCCCCTGCGCCTTCCCTTGCGCCCGGAGTGAGTGGCGGCGCGATCCGCATGTCGGCCCGCGGACGCACTCGCTCCCTCGGTCGCATCCACTTACTTGACCGCGCTCCTGCTTCCCCGCGTCTGTTTGGCCGGCTGGTGCGCGCAGACCCGCTCCTTAGGGCACGCGTGTGTCGGCTCTCCTAGATTTAAAGGGCCAGCACGCCGGCATTTGGTTGATTGCTGGCCGCTGGTCCTATATAATGGCCCCACCGCTGTTAGTTACTTGCCGAATCCATAGCGCCCGTACCTATGTGTGGAAGTCTTACTGTGTCCTGGATTGCCGTTCCCATGTACCAGTTCCACCTGCTTACCTTCTTCGACCATGATTCTTCACCGCCTGCCCTGACTTTCTGGCCCGTCCCCGACTACGAGTTTGTCTACCGTTTATGTACTGCGTTGCGCCTCGGCCACCACCGCAAGCAAGTCACATCAGGGGTAGCAACCTGGTGGAATCCCGCCGCAGTAAGTCCATCCCGCCTTGCGGCGGGCTCTGGTGAATACCGGGACCCAAATAGACTCCGCTCCCTGGTGTGGCTGGTACCACTACTTGCGGTGGACCAGTGGATCCACTACTCCGGTTTGTTACAAACATCATGTGAATGTGGCATTTGGCAAGAAGTGATAATGGTAAGTGGGACCATCTCTCTTAGTCTTTTGAATCAGGGTGGGGGAAGGGTTGGAATGAAATTCAAACGATAGATTCATTCAGGAGTTCAGCCAATTTTTATACCTAAATAGGTAATGTTTTCGGTTGCTAAAGTCAAAGTTTCTTGCAGGCTGAATGGTGCAATATGCGGATTCCATTGGAGAAAGTCATGAACTCTGATTTAGTTTTGTTAACCCGAAAACCAGAACAGCACTGAAAGAAACGAAATTGTTAAAAAAGACCCGTCATATCTCTGTCAGGATTGGCCATAAAAAAGGTGACATCATCTGCAAAATTAGACAACTTCAGCTCCTGTCCCCCCAATTCAGATACCTTCAAAGGTAGAGTGGGAACGCAAAAAGTGAGAGATGGGTTCCACAGCCAAATTAAAAAGTAGTGGTTACAGAGGGCAACCCTGCCTAGTTCCTCTCTGTAGCACGAAAAACTGAGAGAGAAAATCCTGGATGCAAATTCTTGCTTTGGGGTTAGAGTATGATGAGGACAAGAAAGTTCTGAAGGGGACCCATAGATCTATTTCATCCAATACGAGGTTGAGCCACCCCCAATCTACACAGTCAAAAGCCTACTGTGAGCAAGGCTGTAGAAGGGTTCCTAGCTTTATTTTTTTGATCCACCTCTAAGGGTATGTTCACACGGGCAAATTTCGGCACACATTCCGCATCGTATTTGCGCTGTAATACGAGCAAGATGCGCGCCAAAATTACGGTAATCCATAGTTCTCATAGAGAACTATGGATTACGCCTCCTCTCCCAGGGCGTACAATACGATCGTATTCTATGCCCGGGGACATAAGTGACATGTCTATGCTGCCGGCGGGCTGCCGCCCCACCCGCATCGCTGGGGAACGTGCCGATCAGCGTGACTCCCAAACAACCGGCGTAATTGTGAGGCGTACTGTACGCCCCGCAATTACGCCGTGTGAACATAGCCTCTCAACTAAGCCAACGTATTGTGGACTGATGAGTTTAAGGAGAATCAGGGCCAATCTTTCTGCTAATAATTTTGATCCCCTAAATGTATTGGGTGATTCAGAGATCAATTGTGAATTTTGCCATTAAGCTCCTTCTTAGACAGCAGGTTGTGTAAAAAGTTGGACATGTGCATTATAAAGTTAAGAGATGGTCTCCATTTAGTTCATTTAAAAAAATGTTCAAGACATTTTATGTTCATCCTAAAATTTCAACAAAAAGCCAAATATCCCAAACTTTTTGTGAATAGTATATGTCCATCAAATTCAACCAAGGGTGGGAGTTCCTTTTCCAGGATGTTTTTTGGGTTTTGGACCGAGACAAAACTCTGGCTCAGATGGAGAGTCACATTTGGCATGTTCTGGCCAACAGACCACCTGAGTTCCTGCTGACGTCAGTTGAGGCTATTGCAAGGTGACTGCAAAAACTGGTGCTGAAAGAGGTTTCCTCACTACAATGAATAGCTTTCAACATGTAGGAAAAGGTAAATAAAGACTTTTGCCAAATACATTGCTCTTTTGATGTTGCTCTGGTCAGGAGATAAAGAGAGCTTTTATCTGCTCTGAGTGCACACAAGTGTCACTGGGTTACTGTCCATATCTCCCTTCCTGATTAGATAGAGAGCAAAGAGTGATAAAGAGCCGAGTCTTTATCACTAACAAGATTGACTTGTTTACCTTTGATAAGCACTGGTTTTCACTCCTTGGAGCTCTGTAGTTTTGTTTACTAAAGATCAAATCTCCTACACTTATGTCACTATAATGCTTAGCAAGTTATAGACAAGCTAAATATGCCAACCACTGCTATAGAACCACACACGGCCTGAATGGGAAGTATGAGTCTGAAGCCCCTTAAGCCGCACGCCTGAAAAGAATGACCAGAACATTTTTTTTAGTTTTTGCCTCCTTGCGTTTCAACAGTTGTAATTTTTTTATTTTTTCAATGACGCAGTTGTATGAGGCCTCGTTCTATTCGAGACAAGCTGTACTTTATGGGGGAATAGTTTAACTTATAAATAATTGCAGATTTTTTAACATTTTCTTTGTTTTTTTTCAATTTTTTTTACACCATTCCCATTTCACACTTGTTAGATTAATTCTACAGGTTATTATGGCCGTGTGGATACCTAATATGTGTACGTTTTTTTTTGTGTGTAATGTAGCACTATTATATTTTATTAAATATTTATTTATTTATTTTTTTTACTTTTTTATGTTTTTTACTTTTTTTTTTTAAATCCCATGAAGGGGTAACTGTTTTACTTTTTTTTAAAAAAAAACTTGTTAATGTATTAGCATATTCATATATGCTAATACATTATAATCTGTGTCAGTCTGACAGAGGCAGTGATCAGGAGAGGACACAGTCTGCCCTGATCGCTGTCTTCTTACACAGACAGTCCTGGGCTACTCTAGGTCCCCAGGGCTGACTGTGCAGCCGTTCCCTGGGCTCTGTTGGATCGCCGGGTGTTCAGATCACCTGACAGAGCACGGGAACCCTTTGATTGCGCTGCGGTGACGAACTGCGGTAATCAAAGGGTTAAAGCACCGAGGAGCGGAGGTTTCCCCGCTCCTCGGTGCTTGTAGAGGCTGTGCTGGGAACAGGGCTGTGTCGTACAGCCCCGTTCCCAGCGCTCCTGCGGCGCCGGGATCCGCAAACTCCGATGTCTGCAGCGACGCTAAAAGACGTCGCTGCAGACGAACGTCCTGCACCAGTCGATGTCAAGACGGTACGCGGTCGTAAAGGAGTTAAATGGAAATTTAAGATGGCAGACAAGTTCTACCATTCTACTGCCCACATTGAAACTTGTTTCACTTCAGTCAATCAATGAATAATAATGTTACAAATAATTTTAATTATGAGTGTTTTTCCACCCACCCTGTACAATTTTGATCAAGATGGCACAGAAGAACCTGGCACATTATTTTACAATATGATCATAACCACATATTCTGCTTGCTAGTAGCAAGTTAGAAATTGTTGGTATAGAAGGGCACTATCAGTGCTCAGTAAACAAGGCTACAAGTCTCACCAGGCATAATTACGTTGCTGGAGACACTGCTATAAGGGACGTAGCTTCTGTAGAAAATATGATTCTCCTGTCATAATAAATTGATTGACACCATATGTATTCCTATTGTGCTTTACATCTCAGTAGATTGCAAACACCTGTCTGCGCCCTTCTTGCCTCGTTCTTCCCATCTTCGTTACAGCTGTGGTAAAGCTATTTTAAGAATTGAGCAATAACAATGGCACAAACATCTGAACATACTGTACCTCGTTTCTCCAATACCGCTGCATGCTCTCTTGTTTCTGAAGTACACTTCTCATTCTATCGAAAAAATCACCCTTTTCCTCGCTGGGAAGGAAAGAGAGATACAATTCCAGGTTACATTGATGAGAGGGACAAACACTTAAAAAATACATTTGCTAAATTTGTACATTTGGTTTCCTTTACCTAAGAGTAGCGAATAATTATAGCCGGATTCTATTTCTGAAATATGCTCTTATGTATAGCAAGGTCATTTTTTTTTTTGTAATTGAAATGTTTTCCTTTTTTCCCCAAAAGGTTTCTGTTTTCACATTATGTGACCCATTTTTTTGTCCTTACATTGAAAAGGGAGTCTAAAATGTAATGGATTAGATAAAGATCATAATCTACAGCACCTAATCAATGTCCCTTAAGGAGCTTTCACACAATGCAGTTGTGGTGCAGTTTTAACTGTGCTCCAATTAAACTACCTTAATTACCAGCAAGCTTCTTTCAGTTGTCTAAATTGTTCGGAAAGGTGTTTCTAGTGAGTAATCATTTACTGTGTTTGAAGTCTTGTGGATTACAAACACAATAACTGATTACTCACTTTCCAAACAGTTTAGGTAAGTGAAAGAAGCTTGCTGGTAATAAAGGCAGTTTAATTGGAGCGCAGTTAAAACTGCACCAAAACTGCACCCTTATCAACCCAAGTCTCACCCCAAATTATGTTACCATTTCCCCATAATGAAGGGTCTGTTCAATGCCATAGAAGAAGGCCATAGAGCTGCTATGGGACTCCCTGGAGAAAGTGGGCATATTCCAGGATAGTCATGTCTCCATTTCATTTTGTGGTGGATTGTGGCACTGTATTTCATAGGTGGTGCAATGCTAGAAAACAAGTGGAGAATGTACCAAAGTAATGAAAATAGAATTATGGCATCAGGATCTCCTTTCCCAGATGGATAGGAGTGGGGTGATATCAAGCAGCTCCCAAAAGGAATTCAATTTATATCCAATTAACATGTCTTGTATTCCATGTCGACCATGAATTCTACAATTTCTTTGTTGAAGACATGACAATAAGGAGATTTCTAATTGGGTACCAACTATAGCAAATTACAGGCAGTCCCCGACTTACACCATTCCGACTTACATCTGTCCCCTAGTTACAAACGGAGACTTTTGTGGCATGCTGGCACTTGTAGCTCCATGTTCCACAGCAGACAGTAGCTGTGGAACGACAAGTTCCAGCATGCCACAGCAGCATATGAGGCGAAAATAAGGTGAAAATATTCTTAACAGACAGCAAAACAAATGTAAAAACCCATTCCTGCACTGCCAAAAACTAAAAAGAAACCTTTTGTGCTGCAGTTACATTTAATACAAATACCTGTTCCAACTTACATACAATTTTAACTTAAGAACAACCCTACAGTCCCTATCCCGTTCATAACCCGGGGACTGCCTGTATATGGTGGAACATAGGGATTTAATAAAGGATTGCACATTGATAGAGATCAGAGAAATGCAAATTTCCAAGAAGAGGACATCATGAGGTATATAGAGCAATATAAATACTAGCAAACAACACTTCAACTGTCATTGATCATCCGTGGTGCAGGTCTCCTTATGGGCTTGGTCTACTTCAGCCATAGAATAATGTAATGCAGAGAATCAAAACAACTGAAAAACAGCACTCACATCAATTTAATCCAAATGTAAGGTATCTAGAACAGTGCTCCTCAAGCCCTACATTGGGCCTAATGTGTGAGGCACAAGCTGGTTTTTGATAAGTCATAGAATCCCTCTGAAGGTTCATAATCCTGCTATAAAGTACAATGACAGAGGGAGACCCCTGTGCAAGAATGTGCATGGGCCCCTTGGGAGTATATAGGCCCCTTACTCTCCAAAAGGGCATCCTCCTTGTTGTTCTAGTAATCTTTAATAATAATACTAATAATAATAATGATCTTTATTTATACAGCGCCAACATATTCCACAGCACGTTACAATTTAGACGCTATAAGTACAGATAAACCAGACATTACATTATAAAAAAAAAGCTACTTACAAATGAGACACGAGGTGTGAGGGTCCTGCTTACAATCTATTAGGGTGTATGGGTGAAACAAAGGGTGAGAAGTGATTGGTTTTCAATGGTCCAGCCATGTTACATAAATATGGGGTAGTCTACATGAAATAGTGGATGAACCTGCCATCCCAACCATACATCTATATACATATAAGTGCCTGTGGGTGCCAAAGTGCAGGAAGTGACGAATGTGTGACAGAATTTGGGGGGTAGGCTTGTCTAAGAAGATGAGTGTTCAGAGCGCACTTAAAACTGTGAGGGTTGTGATTGTGCCTGATCACATGGGGTAACATGTTCCAGAGAACCGGAGCAGCACTTGCAAAATCTTGGAGATGGGCATGGGAGGTTCGGATGAGTGAGGTATGTAATCTCAGATCAGTAGCAGAGCGGAGAGACTGGGTAAGGGTGGTAGACAGAGATGAGGGAGGAGATGTAGGGGGTGCAGCGCTGTGTAGAGCCTTATGGGTGAGAGTGATGAGTTTTTGTTGTATTTTGTAATGAATAGGCAGCCAGTGCAGTGACTGACACAGGGTAGAGGCATCAGTATAGCGGCTGGAAAGAAAGACAAGCCTGGCTGCTGCATTCAGGGAAGTTTGGAGAGCGGAGAGCTTACAAAGAGGGAGACCAACAAGTAGGGAGTTACAGTAGTCAAGACGAGAAAGAATAAGAGCAACAATAAGAGTCTGGGTTGTTTCCATAGTGAGAAAAGGACAGATTCTGGAGATGTTCTTAAGGTGCAGGTGACAGGAGCGGGCCAGGGATTGGATATATGGGGTGAAGGACAGATAAGAGTCTAGAATAACTCCAAGACAGCGGGCCTGCTGCCTAGGAGTTATGGTGGTGCCACACACAGAGAGAGAAATAGCAGGGTGGAGTCGGTTAGTAGACAGTGAGATGACTAGAAGTTCAGTTTTAGCGAGGTTTAGTTTGAGATAGAGCGAGGACATGATGTCAGAGACAGTGGACAGACAGTCACTGGTGTTTTGTATCAGGACAGGAGTGATGTCACGGGAGGAGATGTATAATTGGGTGTCATAAGATGATAGAGATGGTACTGGAAGCCGAATCAGCTGATGGTTTGTCCAATGGAGGCTGTATAGATTGAAAAGAGGAGAGGACCAAGAACTGATCCCTGTGGAGCCCCAACAGCAAGAGGAGAGGAGCGGTTAGAGAGGTAGGCTGAGAACCAACAGAGAGCATTGTCCTGGATGCCGATGGCACTGAACATGCTGAGGAGAAGATGGTGATCTTTCTGTAATTATGAGTTATGTACTTACATCCAACAATAACTGAAGGGTTCTCTGATGTTGCAATGAAGATGCAGGTCACCTGGAATAAGTCCACTCTGGGATACTGACTTTCTGGATCAGAACACTTTATTCCATGCTTCATCCATAGCTCCCTGTCTGGCAGTTACCCCACTCTAAATGAGCTTCTCCTCCCTTAAAACATCACTATTGCTAAGGCAGAACATAATCCATAAGGTGAGTTGGTGGCTTTCGACCTGTTCTAGTCAGATACCGCTGAGAGATCTCGCTATCTATCTGAATTCTCTGAGGCATTTCTTGTTGATGTTGCTGAACCAGTTGTATGTGGTGGTATTTTCTCCTCTTCTATCTCCTCTGTACTTCCTCCTGAATCATAGCCACAAAGCTTTTTAAAATGGAACACATTTCTTGTGACTTGATGACTCTGGTGTTGAGCAGTAACCATAGCACCTTTGACTTATGTGACTTGAAAGGATTCAGGATGATAATTTTTCACTGGGTCTCAGTCGTTTAAAAAGGACCCTGTCCTCCACTTCCAGCTGTTTGTAGCGATGGCTGCCCCTATCCACATATATCTTCATTTTCTATTTTGCAATGGAATCATTGAGAACCAATGGAGTCTGGATAGAAATTTCTGGGATGGTCAAAAGTCTAATACACAAAGGCCTACAGAAGAGCGCAGTTGCTGGTGGAATGTCTATAGTGGTATGTGGGTGGCTCTGTATGGTCTAAAGAATCTGCATAATTTCTATAACATATCCTTGTGTTCCATTGTAGCAATCCTAAGAGTTTTGTTCATGGATTGTTTGAAGCGTTCCACTTCACCATTGACCTGAGGCCAGTAAGGAGTTATTTTTCTGTGGCTAAAGCCAGGATAGGTTGCAAAACACTGAAAATCTGCACTACTGTAAGGTCTTTACTTTGCCAGTCTTTACTGTTTTAGGAATGTCACAGGCAGAGAAGATCTTGTCCAATTTTGGTATAACAGCTCTTGCAGAGGTGGTGGAAACAGATTCAACGACCGGAAACCTAGAAAAATCATCTGTGACAACCAGTAAATAGGAATGATCTGGCAAACTGCAGAAATCAACACTTAAATCCATAAGGCTTGGTGAGATTGTAAGTCACGTATTAGCGTGACAAGTTATACATGTTTCAATGAGAGCTTCCTTTTTTGTCTTTTCCAGGAAATCATACTTTCTACCTAAGAACTTGCTTTGTTTTAACCACACCTTGATGAGACTCGTGAGCCAGATTGATCGCTCTGTTTTGAAGTTTCTGAGGTATTGCCATGCGATTGTCCCACAGTAGTAAACTAGACTCAGGTACAAAGAGGGAATGTCTTGCATTAAAAAAAGGCCCTAAAGTAATCCCGTGATTGAAGGCAAGGGCCCCATCAAATAAGCCCCAGTTCTTAGACCGAACAATGTCAATAACGAACTGGAGTTGGGGATCAGACTCAACATCTTGTATAATTTCCTCCATGTTTATTGCTCTTGGTAGAGAATGTGCAACAACGAAATGTACATGCTACTCAGCTAAGACCGTTTCTGGCATGTAATCCTTTGGCAAAAATTGGGGCGAAAGGTTTTTTTGGAAAATATTTCTACGGGGTTTCCTAGCTCCTGCCTCTTTTCCCAAAAAAGGAAAGGGGTTTAGTTTCTGTAGGGAGAGAAGCCGGGGGTGGGGGGTTGATTTTTGAAGATTGTATTTTAAAATTTGGGGAAATGAGTGGTTATGCCACTTTTAGGGTGAATAGACATAAAAAAAGGTAACAAGGGAAACGAAGGCGTCCCCACACAACGGGAAAAAGAGCTTCCCTTCAGTTTGGGAATAGTGCTTTTCCCTTTTCTGTTAAAGCCTTGCTTGCATAAAAGACTTAGAAATAGTGCCAGTTTTTTAACCTGAAATTTGAAATGCACCCAAAGGGCCCACAGGACTGGCCTCCCCCAAATTTGCCTGTATATTTTAGTGGGTCAAAACAGGCCTGATGTTCACTAGCCCGACTGGACCTTAGCGGTTTTCCAAAAGCTGTTTGATGTTTTTTAAAAAATCCGGACCAAGGGATCTTTTCTTTGAGGGGGGTCGTACGGGTTCAGAAACAGTAGCCAAAATCGGGATGGAAAAGTCCCTTTTTGACCATTTTTGGGGAAAAATCTGAACATTGAAAACATTTTTAGGTTGGCCAGGGAGAAAGGGTTTTGACAGACTTTTGAGGGTCTGCGGGGAAACGCCATTTAAAGAAAAAAAAAAATTTGCCAAAAAATTTTTAAAAGGGGGCGTTTTCATACAAAAATTGCTTTTTGTTTAAAGAACTTGCAAAAAAAGCCCTTTGGGAATGTGTCCATTAACAGTGTCCTACCAATTTCCCCCATTTTTCCCCTCTTGTATGGGTGCAACAGTTCCTCCGGGGTTTCCCATAGCTACGACCTTTCAATCTTCATGATTGGCAAACAGCACTGGTTGGGTAAAAGTACCGACCTGGCTTTATGCAAACCCAGTGGAACCAGTAAACACCCCCCCGAATTCAAAAAAAACCCAAGGGAAAAAGGCGAGGTGAGTTTAAAACAATTATGGACAACCCCTTTAATGACTTCTGGTTGAACTCACATTTTGACAGATTTAGTTAGAAATACGTGTTCTAAGTGATTGTCCATTTTTCTCTTGGGTTGTTTCCCAAAAGGGAAGGAAGTCAAACAATCCCCAATTTAGGACTTCCCGGGATTCCTGAAAGAACCTGCCGTTTTAAATTTTGAAAAATTATGCAATAATGGGAAAAAACCAAAGTTCAGCCCCTTGAATCTTTTTAGCCGACATGGGGGTGCTAAAAAATTGTAGTTACTGGTGTCTGGGGTGCAATCCAAGCTGGTGATTTAAAAAAAAATTTTTTGATCCCGTTTTTTTGGGAAAAATTTTTGTCCATTGAGAAACTGTGAGAAGGTTATCAATAGTAAAGGTGTGATTGCCTTTCCTTTGAAACCCGATTGGGAATTGGGCGCATTTTGTCCCCCCCGGGGTCGATTGCTAAGGTCTTTAAAAATCGACTTTTAGGCCCCTTTAAAAAATGGCCTTTAAAAAACCGACTGGAGCCCCGGGGGAGTCGATTGCAACTTTATCAACCCGACTTGACTAGGCCTTTTCAACCGGCTTAATGGAAAAATTACGACTTCACAACGCATAAATTATGTGTCCCCCAATGGGAAAGGGAAAAAGGGTCCCCCAGTAAGGTTTTTAAGGGCCCCCCAGTAGGTGGTTATAACTTTATATATCTCCCCGTAGGTAGGTGTGTAGTTTATATGTCCCCCCCAGCAAGGGTTTAGGCAGGTTATGGATCCCCCACGGGATATGGGGAGGTTTTGGATCCCCCAGTAAAAGGGATATAAAGGGAAGTTTTGGATCCCCATTTTGGTTTTTAGGGGAGGTTTTGGTCCCCCCGCAGGTATATTGGCAAGTTATGGGGTCCCCCAAACAGGTATAAAGCCAGGGTTTTGGTCCCCCCCGCAGTTTTTAAGGAGGTTTAGGTCCCCCAAACGGGTTTTTATAGATAGCTTATAGGCCCCAAAAAGCACGTGTAAAATTTAGGTAGCTTATAGGCCGTTCCTAAAAGCACATAAACACTCACCGGCCACTTTATTAGGGTACACCTTTTCCCAACTGCCTTTAAAACACAAAATTTTTCTAATCAGCCAACCAAAATGGGGGCAACTCAGTGCTTTTAAAGGCCCTGTAGACATTTTTCAAGAAAAACTCCTCATTTAAAACCCCCGGGGCATCAGTAGGGTGGAAAAAAGGTGATTTGAGTGCCTTTAAGTGGCAGGGGTTTTGTTGGTGCCAAAAGGGGCTGGCTGAGTTTTTTCAAAAACTGTTTGATCCCGGGGGATTTTCAGGGCCAAAAAACCATCAAAAAGGGTTTACAAAAATTTGGTCCAAAAAAGAAAAAAAAAATCCATTAGGGGCAAACCTTTTGGGCGGAAATCCCTTTGGGTTTATGCCCAGGGGTCAAAGGAGAAGGGGGCAAAACTGGTTCAACTGATAAAAAGGAAAAACATTTACTCAAATAGCCCCCCGAAAACAACCAAGGTAGGCAAAGAGCATCTCTGAACGCACAGTAGGGCGAACTTTGAGGCAGATGGGCTACAGAAACCCGAAAAACCCCACACCGGGGGGCCACTCCTTTCAGAAAAACGGGAAAAAACGGGAGGCTCCAATTTGCCCAACCCAAAACAAAATTTGGGACAGTAAAGTTTGGAAAAACTTTTTCCCCTGGTCTGATAAGTCTCGATTCTGTCCCGACTTTTGGGATGGTGGGGTCAAAATTTTTGGCGTAAACAACAGGGGAAAGCAGGGGATCCTTTCCTCCTTGTATAAAGGGTTTTCGGGCTGGGTGGGGTTTTTCAGGTGGGGGGGAATATTTTTTTGGGGCACTTTTTGGGGCCCCCCTTGGGGTCCCAAATTGAGAAATCGTTGCAACACCTTTTTAAAATTAAAATCCACGAAAATTAAAGGCAGTTCGGGAAGGCAAAAGGGGGTCCAACCCTTACTAAAATGGTGTACCTAAAAAAATTTTGGGCCCCGTGAGTGTATGTGGGGACTTATAGGCCTCACAGCACATATGTAGGTAGTTTTTTTTATAGCTCCCCCCCTTAAACTTATATAAGTAGATAAAAAGCCCCCCTCCCTGAAACAATAATAGAAAGATAAAAGCCCCCCCCCCTGCAAAATATAACAGTAATAAAACCCCCCCCCTGCACAAATACATAAATAATACCCCCCCCCTCCCTGCACAAAAACAGTAATAATAGCCCCCCCCCCGCACATAAAACAAAAAAATTTTCCTTCCCCCCCCTTCACATATAAATAGATAAAAGCATCCCTCCCTGCACATATAATATTAAATAAATACCCCCCCCTCCCGCACATATAAATGATAATAGCCCCCTCCTTGCACAAAATAAAAGTAGATAATAGCCCCCCCCCGCACATATAACAATAGATAACAGCCCCCCCTCCCTGCACATATAATAGTAGATAATACCAACCCCCCGCACATATAATAGTAGATAATACCCCCCTCCCAGCACATAAAACAGAAGAAAAAATAGCCACCCTCCCTGAAACATAAAAACATTAGATAATGCCCCCCTCCCTTGCACAAAATAACTATAATAACAGCCCCCCCCCCTGCACATTTTAACAATAGATAAAAAGCCCCCCCCCCTGAAACATATAACAAAAAGATAACACCCCCCCCCCCTGCACATAAAACAATATAAAATTAGCCCCCAGCAGGGAATAGCGCTAATTAAAATTAAAAACCCTGACGCCCTTACCTGCCCTTTCGCCCCCCTGCCGCGCGGTGCCCCCCCTTCTTTTCTTCAGGGGTTTTTTGACGTCACCAAAGGCCGGCCCCGCGGGCAGCGTGATGACGCGCACACCGCCCTTGGCACCCCCGGCCCGCCCCAGAGCCGAAATCCTGACTGGGCCAAAATTACTCCCGGACCTCTGCTCCCCCAAAAACATCTAACTGGATTGCCCTCCGCCGCACATACAGTTAGTCCCGCCACCGGGGCCGGGCGCCAAAACCTAAGCCACTAAGCCGTAGCTTAGCGACTGGTTTGCGGCTTAGGGCCCCCAACGGCGCCCGGGGGCGGCCCGGGGGATAAACGGCGGCGCCGGGGACTATGTTTTCCCTGTCCCCCACATAATTTTGAAATTTTTCCAGCCCGCTCAGGTTTAAAAGGGGAAAGTGTAATCAAAAAAGACTTATTGTTTTAAAATCACATTTTTATGTTAAACACATTTTAAAATTTTTTTGGGTTTTATCTATTTTTTTATTTTTCCCTATCACTTTCCAAAATTTTTTAATAATTCTTAAGTCCTCCCGTTTTTCCCTTTTGGGCCCTAAAAAACCTAAAATAGTTTTGACACTTCCCGTTTTTTGTAAAGAAAGATTTTCAAATTTTTCTGCTCAATTTTCAAAAAAAGAGGGTCAAACGAAAAAGGGGAAAAAACCAGGGGTGAATAGATTTAAAACATCAAACCAAACCCGTCCCCAAGAGGAGATAGTCACAGTTCACCCTTTCACCTCCCGCACACTAAATTTTTTCCCAGGCACAGAGGAAGACTAGAAAAAAACTCATATAAAAAAAGGAAAAGGACTGAGTCAGTTAAGTCCCCCAAAGTGCCCTGAAGCCCTGTAAAGCATCTCTAAGACTGCTGTTAAAGCAGTGCAAACAAGACCAATTTGGGCCAAAAATGAAAACTACAAAAACCCTTTAAAAAATTATTAAAAAATAAATTTAAAGTGAAAACGAAAAAAAAAAAAAAAAAAAAAAAAATTTCCCAAAAAAAAGGATTTAAAATATAAATTTGGGCTTAAACAATTTCTCATTTTTTGATGTCTCATTCCCTTTTAAAAGCAACAATTTAAAAAAGGGGCCGCACGGAGTTTGGGCTTTCACATGGTCAAAAAACATCAAAAATCCTCCAGGTCTTTAAAATTCCCTTTTTCCACCCGCCCTTTACAGGAATGGATGCGCCCGTGAGGGTTTAACGGCGGGGTGTACAGACCGGGCAATGTGTAATTGTACTTGAAAAATCTTTCATCTTTCCCCCAAAGGCCCCTTTAAAGAGCCTTTTGGATAATTTTTGCATAATTTTTTTTGGGGCAGAAATTCCCCTTTCTTTTTCTACCAGTTTCACTAAGCCCAGAGATACCGCACTACAGCAGCTGAGAAAGGTGTCTGCAGAGCACTGCACTACATAGAAAATTTTCGGGGATGGAAATTTTCCCCCCAATTTTAGTTCTGATTGAAATTTTACCACATACGGGTAAGGCAATTTAAATTTAACCAACAGAAAAATCTTTAGGGGTTTGAAAAATTGGGAAAGCATTTAAACCCCTTTGCTGAATTTTTAGATGGGGACAAAATGTTTACAGTCCTCCGTATCCACCAGGTCGCAGAGAGAGGAAAAAAAATTTTGATTCCCGAACTGCAAACTTTTTCAAAAAAATTTTGGTTTTTTTTAAAAAGTTAGGGGGAAGTTTTCTCCCTTTCTGGGCTGGGTTTTTTTGATAAGGATAAGAACCTCCACAGTTGTAGCAGGTTGCCGTCTGTGTGTATGAGCTTTGCTACAGAATATGGCTGCTCTGGCATACAGTCTGTGTTCTCTATAAGTGTAGCTTGATTCTATGCTGCATCATTAATATGCATAGTATACAGCAACTTTGGATGGGATCTCTAAGGGCTGGTCCCCCTAATTTAGATGAAACACATCCTTGTATTATTTGCTTGTATAATTTGAATTTTCTTGTCAGTATCTGCAAATTCACAGTGAGCTTGTCTTGTCTTTAATGAGTTTTCTTTCTACAAAGATCATATCTGTAATGATGGGGACAGTAAAAATAAGTTTTGCAATTGATTTGCATCACCTAAATCATTTAGTATAGCCACTAGGAGCTAAACCATTTAGTATAGCAGATATGAGCTGTGCGTCTAGAGCTATTTCTGCAGCAAGTGGTCGGGCCACTCACCCTTTTCTGTGATTGGTGGCCTGATATTTCATTCAGCCTGTTGGGACACGCCCCCTGTGCTGTGATTGGCTGCCTGCACTCTGTTCTTACTCCCCTCTGAGCTGCGTAAAATGAAAGTGAAACTAGCTGCCTCAGTTTTCTATGCTCACTGTGCCTGTATAATAAAGGCTCCTCTATGCTCCTCTCCCAGCCCTGTGTGAAAAATCTGGGCAATTACTGAGTCTGTAGCTGCTAGATGCACTCTACCCCCATATAACACAGCCTTATACAGACTGTTTCCCTCTACCTCCTGCCTGATAACGGAGGGGGGAGCAGAGTGCATTTCTCACATGTGTTTCATCAGTTTAGGCTGTATTTATAACTGTTTTCACCAATACAGGTGTTGTGGAGGGAGGGAGACATGAAAAGTGACCATTGCAGGAGGTCTGCAGACCTGTGACATCCTCTCCCTTCCACTGCTCACACAGAATGATGATGTCACCAGTCTTCAGTGAGGGGAGACACGCCTACTGGGAGAATAGACGCCTTCTGGGAGAAGAGACATGCCTACTGGGAGTAGAGACACTCCTACTTGGAGGAGAGACACGCCCCTGGTTTTGAAGCTGTAAGAGAGATCAACAGCTCAAGTCTGCGAAAGCTTGTGATGGGAAAATCCCTTTAGGCGGACATGATATTCTTCAGTGCTTTCTGTTGCTGACTACTTTGACTGTCTAAACTTGAATGTTTCAAAGGCTGCATTTATAGGTTTTTAGAAGTTCTTACTTAAAGGGGTTGTCTCACTACAAGGATTGCTTTTTATGTTAAAGAGCTTACAAAAACAAGTCACTTTGCAATATGTTGTCATTAACCATGTCCTACCGATTCCTAGATATCCCCTCTTGTATGGGCTGCATCAGCTCCTCAGGTTACTATAGCTACAGACCTGTTTGATCTCTCCTGATAGGCTGCCAGCACTGGTTGCTATAGCTACAGACCTGGTTTCCTCAGCAGGCCAGTAGAAGCCAGTAAACACGCCGCTGAATTCAAAAGTGAAGCTGAGAAAACAATACTGAGGTGAGATGAATTGATGTAGTGAAACAACCCCTTTACTGCTGTTTTGCAGAGCTCATAGTCACTGTTCTCACTTGTATTCAGCAGAGTTGTGAAGATATCATAGACTTGCTCCACCAGCATAGTGTAATATTTCTTGCATTGCCAGTACCGTTCATTGCTTGTAGGAATATCTCAAAGCATTTCAGCCATTTATTCCAGCATGCTGCAAAGTTTGCTTGGGGCCGGTGCACATCAAATGCAGGAGAAGAGAGTGAGCAGGCCATGGCTGGTGCTAGCATTATAGTCTTGTAGACAATTTGCTGAAATAACTTTAGCTGATCATTCTTAATACTCATCGCCAATTATAGTGAGGATGCAGGTCACCTGGAATAAGTGCACTCTGGGATACGGACATTTTTTTCCATGCTTCATTCATAGCTCCCTGTCCTCCCCCTCCTAAATCCACTCCTCTTCCCATAATACATCACTGTTGCTAGGTAGACCAAGCAATAAGAGTATCACAGGTCTCCTTATTAAAATATAACCTCTAATAATACCAATTAAAATTTCTGCTATACAACGAGATCAAATCAACAATAAAGCACCAATAAAGAAAAGGCATGAATCATTCTGTTAATCTCACCCATCCAGATGGTCTTGTATCTCCAGTTCATTGGGGAATTTTTGACAGCTCCACTGCGGGATAAACATCAGTACAGGAAAGTCATATTATTCATGCAAATGTCTCACTCCCTCAGAGATATTTGCATAGATGATATGACCCTCCTGTATGAATAGCATTTAGGGAGTGAGACATTTGCATGGCTAATACGACTTTCCAGTACTGATAATTTTTTTTATCTATTAGTGGAGCTGTTGATTATGATATTCTTAGGGAATTAACAGGCTAGCAAGGTGCAAGTGTAGTAGAGTCACAGTCACAGACTATATATATATTATATTATATTAAGGAGAGGTATAGAGTTATTGGACTGACTCAGTGGAACCTGGTGATATACGGTATATGGTGCTCGTGCTGACCTTAATCTATCAACTTTAGAGAACCTTATAAAGTAATAGAAGACTAAAATATAAACAATTCATCAAATATGTTTAATTAGAAACATAAAAGTATTTCACTTGTAATTGTTTTTTTTAAAAAAAAGTGCTGGCCCTTTAAGACAGGAGTGAAGTTGGCCTGAGAGCCTGATGGATCACTATGTTGATAGCTCTGTGTAACTTCCTGCTTCTGAGCTGTGAGAGTCCACTATGCAGGGGGAGCCTGTAAGTCTGTACCACCTGTACACTGGAAAGCTCTGTGCTGCCATCTTCTTGCTGGATGTTATTAGGGTCAGACAAGAAATCCACGTGCAATCAGATTTTAAACACTGTCAAAAACCGACTGTAAACATTCCTCATAGATCTCAATTGAATATCCACGTTGTAGTTCACACCACTCAGATTTTCTGAGGTTGGATTTCAAAACCGAATTTGAAAACTGCTTGTACATCTGACTAAAATACGCACAAAAACACGAATTAAAATTCCTTGGGTTCTTGTGTAAAATACGAGTATTTTGTCCTTTGGCGTACGGATCTACCCTGCCTACGTGCTATGGAGGAGGCTGGAAGCAACAGGTAAATCCTGTCAGATACATATCCTCAATGTGCTGTGTCTGCTGCAGTTCATGTAGTGAGAGACTCAGAATAATCCTGCACAAGCAACTATATCCTCAGCTCCCCCTGCACAGTTGGTATCTCCCAACAGAAGGAATCTTACCAGACTGTGAGCTCTGCCTGACAAAATGAAAGTAAAACCTGTTTCCCTGTAAAACTGAGGGAAATCATCTGATTTCCTTATGACATGTATGTTTTAATTAAGGTCCTTTTAGCTGTTGTCAGGATGTATATACTTGATCCCTTTATCATGACAATCTGTCCCAAGGTGGATTTGAGCTATATATGTACTAGCTCATTTATTTACAAGCAATGAAATGGGCAACACAAGCTGCTTTTGATGGACCCCCTTAACAGGCCCGATGCAGCTGTAGAGATGTCCACCTATGTATCCAGACATGTAAAAGGTTTCTCCTGGGAGAGGCACTAATCATGCATTACTGCTGCCCCAGCAACATTCTCCTGTGCAGGTCAGAAGAGGAAGAGACAAGTACGAGGAAGATGGCAGAGGAGGCAGGGGAGAAGGTGAATTTTGGATGGTCTGAGGACACTATGGATATAAATTGGCAGTGTTGTGGAGGCACCCAAAAATTTGCCAAGCTTGCAGTGCCTTGCTTTAGTTGGTAAGGTTCCAGTAAAAAATGTTTTAGGCTATGTCTACACAGCACAGAAACAACGTCGGACTTTTGGTGGTTTCAGTACTTTGAAAGCACCGAGAATCAGACGGTGCAAAAAGCTGCATAGGCAGCAATGTAAAACCCATGCTGTAGGTTGTATGTAATGATATGTATGTATATATATATATATATATATAAAATATATATATATATTATATAATATATATATATATAATTCTATATAGCAAAAAAGGGTTTTTATTAATCTGGTTATCCGTGCTAAAAATCTTGCGCTTTTCCAACAGTTTCCAGTACATTCAATTTTTACAGGTGATGGCAAAAACTAAAACCAACTGCGGCACTGAGGCTGGAGAGAAGCGTCTATGTCAAAGGAATGCTATAGCCACGTTTGAGAAGATCCGGGGTCCCTGGTTGGATTCCCCAGGCTTACCATCCAGGCCACTTTTGAGAGATAGACACAATCTTTTATCTGTGTCCAACTGTTAAAGGGAACCTGTCATACAGGTTATGCCCCCCTTGCTGAGGACAGCACAAGCTAGTGACAGACCTGCTGTTTCCAGCGCTGTGTCCCTTATTCTGTAAGATGCTGGAGTTTTAGAGCATTTACCCCTCAAATCTTATTCATGAGCAGGTGTTAGCCCCGCCCACTGACCGTTATTCACATGTTTCTACCTATTCAAAGTAATAGGTTTATCAGTTATGAGGTGGGTGGGGCTAGCCTCAGGAGAGCGGGGTTTGAAAAAAAAATGACGCTTTCCATAACTCTTTTCTGGCTGAAAACTGCAGATTTCAGCACTAAATACTCTGAAACTCCAGCATCTTACAGAATAAGGGACACAGCTCTGGAAACAGCATGTCTGACATTAGCTTGTGCTGTCCTCAGCAAGGGGGGCATAACCTATGTGACAGGTTCTCTTTAAGCGTTAGACCACCTTATGCTCTTATGTCTCCTTTTAAAGGTTTTGGGACGGACCATGCTCTGGGAGGGGAGGAAGTTTTTTTTTTTCTCTCTGGGTGGTGTGCCTATCTGCTACTGTTTTGTGTTATAAATATCTAATTGTAAAATTTTTTTTTACTGTGCTATGTTATTACTATGCATCTGCTCCTTATCGTACCTGGGGTTTATTGTATGTATACCTTTTGACTTGTTTAATAAAAAAAAATATGATTTAAAAAAAATAACCGTGGCTTTTGTGCAAATAAGTGACACAAAATGCCGTCCTGCATAGAACAAAAAGCCATTGGCTTTCCAACATTTCTTGTCCTATGCTGTGTGGCCCTAGCCTTAGAAGCCTACCTATATACATATTGTAAAATGCTCACAATACATTGACTTGCTTCTTGTGTCTATGGACGAGAGAACCATTTCATGCTTACTAAAGGGCACTGTTATAGCTTATGCCTTGGACAGAGCGCATGAAAATATGGACTTTTCAGAGAATATTTAACCCCTTAAGCCGAACGCCTGAAAAGTAGTTAATGACCAGAACATTTTGTTAGTTTTTGCCTCCTTGCGTTTCAACAGTTGTAACTTTTTTATTTTCTCAATGACGCAGTTGTATGAAGCCTCGCTTTATTCGAGACGAGTTGTACTTTATGGGGGAATATAGTTTTAAGTTCACCTATAAATAATTGCAGAATTTTTCAATCTTTTTTTCAATTTTTGTTAGTTTTTTTTTAATTTTTTTACACCATTCACATTTCACACTTAATAACTTGTTAGATTAATTCTATAGGTTATTATGGTTATATGGATACCTAATATGTGTAGGGTTTTTTGTGTGTGTAATGTATGCACAATTTTTTCTTAAACATTTATTTTTATTTATTTTTATTTTTTTTACACTTTATGTTTTTTACTTTTTTTTTAAACCCGTGAAGGGATAACTGTGTTACTTTTTTCTTTTAATACACTTAGTAATGTATTAGCATATTCATATATGCTAATACATTGTAATCTGTGTCAGTCTGACACAGGCAGTGATCAGGACAGCACACAGTCTACCCTGATCACTGGCTTGTTACACAGACAGCCCTGGGGCTACTATCAGTCCCCAGGGCTGACTGTGCAGCCGTTTCCCCGGGCTCTGTCGTGGTCACCGGGCCATTCTGATCACCCGACAGAGCAGGGAAACCCTTTGATTGCGCTGCAGTGACGAACTGCGGCAATCAAAGGGTTAAAGCACCAGGGTGCTGAGGTTTCCCCCACTCTCCAGTGCTTGCAGGAGCTGTGCTGGGATCAGGACTGTGTTGTACAGCCCCGTTTCCAGCGCTGCTGCGGCACCCGGAGCCGCAAACTCCGATGTCTGCAGCAACGCCAAAAGACGTGAATTGCCCAACGCCAAAAGATGGTGGGCGGTCGTTAAGGAGTTAATAAAGGCTTCAGACATTCAACAATTAGTTAAGTCCTACTTTACTTCCTTTGTAGTTCAATCAACTCTACAAATACGTAATATAATTGTTTTACACATAGTTAACATTTTCAATGTTATCCCCTAAAAAATAGGCAACTTCCCCCCTTGACGCTACAGAGTTGATTATTCTATTGTCTCAGCAGGCGATGGGTCTCTCCATAGCTCTTTCGATAAACAACTGCCTGCGAATAATTACAAAGCCGCACAGAAAACACTTTGGCTGTACAATCAATATCGTTTTCTACAGGAGATCATCTAGAACTGCGTGGCGATAGGGGAGCACTTAATTTTCATGCTGTTAATTTGCTCTTAAACGCTAATCTTATTGAACATTTTAAAATATCAAAAGCAAAAATTTTTACAAGACCGAGGGGTGGAAATAAAGAAAAATATATTTATAGATTGTTTACTTTTAATATTATGAATGCAGGTCTGGGTTTAAATTTTAAAGGGGGGTTGCCAGCATAGACTTTGATGGCCTATGAATAAGACATGCCATGAAAGTCTGAAAGAGGCGGGTCCCTGCGGCCATCAAAGTCCGATAGGTCTGGCACTCATACCTATATCAGGAATGGGTCCCCGAAAGTGTTGGCTCGGAATAGAGAGCTGGTCATGCTTGCGCACAACTCTCCATTTTATTCTAGGGGAGTTCTGAGGAAAGGTGAGCGGAGCGTTTGGCCGTACTCCTCCTATAGAAAAGAACGGAGAGTTGTGGGCAAGCTTGACTGGCTCTCCATTGTGGACTGACACTTTCAGGAGCCTGTTTCCAAGATGGCCAAGAATGACAGTGTTATGATTACAGAAAGGGAAGATCTCTCCTTAGGGAGAGCGCCTATATAGGCGTGTGGAGATTCAAAATTACATTTTGCACTGCACGAAACATCTGCATATCACAAGGCATTATGGGAAAGGAGCTGAGAAGCTCAAGCGCCCTCTGTTGGATGTAACAAATCCTCAATTTGCTTTTGACCTAGGAATTACCTTTACCCTCATTTTCTTTAGCAAGACAGTGGTCATCTTGGAGTTGTTTGGGTTGGCATTCATGGTTCCCCTCAATGAACTGTAGTTCCCCACAGCTGACAGCACTCATACAGCCGCAAACCATGACACCCACCACCATGCTTGACTATAGGCACGATGCACTTGTCTTTGTACTACTCACTTGGTTGCCACGACACATGAATGGCACCATCTGAACCAAATTAGTTTCTCTTGGTCTCATCAGAGTAGAGGACATTGTTCCAGTAATCCATGTTCTTAGTCTACTTGTCTTCAACAAACTGTTTGCGGGCTTTCTTGTGCATCATCTTTAGAAGAGGCTTCCTTCTGGGATGACAGCCATAAGGACCAATTTGATGCAGTGTACGGCGTATGGTTTGAGCACTGACAGGCTGACCCCCTCACCTCTGTAACCTATGCAGCAATGTTGACAGCACTCAAACATCTATTTTGAAAAGACAATCTCTGGATATGACGCAGAGCACGTGCACACAACTTCTTGGGTCGACCTTGGTGAGGTCTGTTCTGAGTGCTATGTCTTCTTAAGCCGCTGTATGGTATTGGCCACCATTCTGCAGCTCAGTGTCAGGGTCATGGCAATATTCTTATAGCCTTGGCCATCTTTATGTAGAACAACAGTTCTTTTTTTCAGTTCCTCAGACAGTTCTTTGCCATGAGGGGCCATGTTGAACTTCCAGTGACCAGTATGAGAGAGTGCGAGAGCGACATCAAATTTAACACACCTGCTCCCCATTCACACCTGAGACCTTGTAACACTAATCAGTCACATGACAACATGGAGGGAAAGTAGAAAACTGGCACAATTTGTCCATTTTCACTTAGAGGTGCACTTACTTTGGTCACCAGCAGTTTGGACATTGATGGCTGTGTTGAGTTATTTTGAGGGCACACCAAATTTATATTGTTAAACAAGCTGTACACTGACTATTTTACATTGTATCAAAGTGTCATGTGTTCATTGTTGTCCCATGAAAATATATAATACAAAATTTGCAAGACTGTGAGCAGTGTACTCAGTTTTGTGAGATACTGTAACTATGACGATACAGACCTATAGAAAGGGTCCCCAATATTATATAGATTACTAAGTGTACCAATCCTGGTATCCCATTGAGAACTCTAATAGCATGTTCACACAATGTACTGTTTCATGAGAAAAATCTGTTTGCAAAATCTGCAGCAAATTATAGGCATATCCAAGTTTATCACATGTGGATATAGCTACAGCTTTGTTAGCCGATTAATCCCATTCATTGTGGCTAATGTATGTCCAGACTACCCAATGCAGAATCTATATAGATTCTGCATTAAAGAAGCTCCATGTCGTTACTTATTTCAGCTGCAACACCGATTTCTAATCCACATTGAAAAAAAAAAATCTGCACTGTACAAACTTCAGCATGGCTCAGCATGGGCCAAGGGTTTTTACGTGGATTCTGATGTGTGAAAAAAATCCAGAAACAATTGATCCAGTCCCTTACAGCACCTCTTCAGGGCAAATTCAGCATTACACAGTGCAAATTAAAAACAAAGGGTTATTCCCAACTCTAAACTTCAAGGTTAGGATATGGAAATAAGCTCTCCGTCAAAAACTGGGCGGTAGATATGTTTGTGTGATAATCTCCGTTCTGTTCTATAACGTTTTAAGTAAATTGAAATGAACAGAGAGTGCTGCGCATGAGCAGTCACCTTTCCAATTTAGTGGTAGCCTGTTCTCAAAGTAGGTGCAGCTCCCAGTGATGGGACCCTCAGCTATCACACATTTATGGCATATCTTATTGATAAGCCATACATGCATGGGCGTAACTATAGCCATAGCAGTCATAGCCAATGCTATGGGGCCCAGAGGTTGAGGGGGCCCTGATATTTAGCGTTATTATTTTTTACACCTTTAAAGGGGTTTTTGGCAAGAGTTCTCCACCTAAAAGGTGGTCTTCCTCTTGAGTTGAAAAAAGGGGCGTTGCGGGTTTTGTGTTTAAAAAACAAGTCCTCCTGTGAGTCATCGCTCCACCTCCATGTGTTGTTATAATCATGCGATTGATAAGGAATCGCGGTTCCACAGGATGCATTGCAGACCGCCGATGAGGAAGATATATTTATATGTGTTTAAATTTCTTCGGATGACACAAACAAGACAGATGGGCGCCTGGCCATGGCTGCTTGTTCCATCTAGCCTGACTCTCGTGAATACGCTAGCTAGTAGGCTTATTTGTTTAGATAAGATTAGATACTACGTTGTTGTAACACTTGCTTCGTTGTTCTATTGAATCATCAAAAACCACTTGAAATGAATGTTAAACCAATCATATTCCTTGTTGGTTACACCCTGTTGCCAAGGGTTTAAATAAAGGGAGGTTCAGCCCTCCATTTTTGGGAGTTTTGCTGAGTTCAACACCTGTGTGGGCTCTGTTCTTTCCCCCCGTCGCGGACCACCATTCACCATACAACACGTGGCCTGATCCACTGTCTGGCGGACCACTGTTCAGTCTTGCCATAACAAGCTTTGGTGGAGAATGCGGGACACAACAGAACCCCTGCGTGGACATCGATACGGGAGGACCAGGACCCAGAAAGACCGCGGTGTAAGTACACCCATTGTGTTACTGCCTGTCTTGAGCTCTGAACGCTGTACTTTGGTGGGGGAAAGGACGATGGTGCTTGCATTGTGTACTAGTGAATGTCTCTCTCTCTTCTTCCCTATTTATAGTGCTTACATTGTCTTTTAGGGCGTAATTGAGTGCACGAGTGTTCTGAGAGTGGCTGAGATAAGCTGATCCGGAAAAGGTTCTGTCCCCCTTTCTTCCGAGTAGCATAAAGTCTACGACAGAGTGGGCCTGTCCGGGGGCTGGCTAGAGGCTAGGAACTCTGGTGCGACGGGTTCTGTCTCCTCTTACACCTCCTGATCATGCATAACGCCTGAGACAGCAGCCTGGCCTGCACGGGGGCTTGTCTTGAGAGGCCTAGGACCTAAGAGGGAAGGTTGACGGGTACCTATCTCGGAGGAGGCTGTAAAGAAGTGCTGTGTATAAAGCTGGCCAGAAAGATTGAATAGGGGCCCTGCAGTTCCTTGTTGGTACTGAAAAGGCGCCAGAGGGTCAGGGATTGTTACCTGTTGTCCCGTGTTGAGTCTGCGTGATCTTTGCATGAGTTGAGTTGTTAAAATACTGAACGAGGAATAGACTGCTGTACATTGCCAACTCCTATATTGCTAGTGTATATTGCATGAAATTTTGACCATCCGGTCTAGACTGGTTAATGTAGTGAGTATCGTATTTTGTGCTGCACTATTTGGCATGTTCCTCAGCATTGAGAGAACGTGAAGGGTTAAGGGGTCGGCACGCGGGAGCCCCACGTGGGGAAGTGTAATTTGCTCTGAGAATGGCAAGGCTATTTACTGTAGCATTAGCCTTCCAGTGCTTTGGTGTTGTCCTGGGGACATTGTCAACATCAACCACTGGTAATTGGGGACTAAATATCAGTGCTGCTTCGGAAGTGTGGCACAGCACTGTGTGTAATCCACCAGGCTTGCCGGCGCTTGCGGTGGTGATTACAAGGAGCCGACCACAAAAATGGGGGTTAAACAGAGTAAACGAAAGTCTTCCTAACAAAGAAACAGTAGAAATGGGTCTCAGTGCGATAGAATTGTGCAATGCGCAAAGGCGTGAAGCAGTCAAGGATTTGCAGGCAAAATGTTAAAGAAATGTGGGCTGTGAGAAAGGGACATAGGAAGAACATGCATGGCAAAAGTTCTCACTAACTATAGGGTTGGCTAGAGGGACAATGACACAAAACTGGACCAAGACACAATGTGGCACTGGACGTAGCCGGGGGCAATGACAATGATGAAACAAGTCCAAGAACTAATAAAGGGATGTGTATGAAATATGGGACAAAATTAAAATGCCAACAAATGATGTGGCAAACTCTTCCTGATGCCAAGCTGGTAAACCCCCTTAACAGATCCCACTGCACCACTGCATTATAAATGGCCCAGGAGGGGTGACATGCCTAGATGTGGGGCAGCAAATATTCCAGATTGGAGAGAATAGATGTCAGCACTGTGGGGGTTCTAAACCTCCCCACAGGTGTGGGATTATATTCCCTGTTGATCAAACAAGTCCATGCCACAGTTTAGGGAGGACAGGTGAGGTCACATGACTCAGCATATACGTCCATGAGCCCCCCGCTGAGCTCCTGTCACTGTTGCAATACCTGCCGACCCACGTACTGTACCTAGCACTTTCCTCGTAGTGAAGCATCCAGAAGGCGTAACCATGCCCACCTGGGGGAGGACCTAGAGAGCCTCTAGAGACAAAGGGCGGGGGAGTGGTATCAAAATCAAAATAAATGGCAAAGGGCATCAGGACTGGTCCTGTATGACAACAACCACAGATTCAGTCTGGCACAGAAATTTATAGATGCCACTTATAACCTTGGGTACACGAACAGCAGGGAAAACCAGACATGACAAATTTCATAGGACACAGCCCAAGAACTCCAAACAGACAGTAGTCGACTATGCCACTGCTTTTAGAACAAGCATTCTGGCTTGATTATGGGTCCGAGCAGCTGACAATAAGGACATGAGGACTTTGAAAACACACATCATTGTCGGACAAGGCACCCTACAAGACGCTTGTCAAGAAAGGCCCGCCCAGACTGGCGGGGACCTGCCAGTTCCCTGATTAGTGGCCATAGCTAAGGTGAGCTGAGCTTGATTACAAACTAAGAAAAAGCCTGTAATGATCCATCAAACCTGCCGGCCAAGGGGCAGAATTCAGCGATATAAAATGGCAAAAGGCCAACATGCACAGGCCTCACCAGACAAGAGCAATGTGTGAAATGCTGGAATTGTGGAGAAAAGGGACATTATTCAGCCAGCTGTCCCAAGAGAGCCAGGCTACTGCCCGACTCTCAATGAAGTGTAGGACAATATGTGAGTTCCTCAATGTTCACAGGCCCTTTGGACCACACCCCCCCCGGGGGGGGCCCACAATTAATCATCCAATCTACATGTAGAGGACACGGGGAATTCAATCGATTTTTAGTGGTGACACGAGGAGCAGCCCATACTTTATACAAGAGACATTCATACCTGAAGAGCTTATCTCTTCAGATTACATTTTTTGTCAAGGGATTCGAGGGAACGTCTGTTAAAACTTCACTAACAATACTGTAAATTGAAATATCCATGATGCTTTGTCTATCGTATACACGTGTGTTGGTGAGCCAGATAGTCCATACAATTATTGGGACTGATATTTGAGCGCAATGAGGGCATCTGTAGATTTTCTCGCTCAGGAAGATCCCCAAATTGTAGCGGCCTTATGCCTGAGGAGCCCTTGTGTGCCCTTCATGTCTCTGACAGCACTACCTGCCCACCCTAATCCAATAATTTGAGCCACCCAGATGGTTATCTGAGGTTCCCATCACATTTGTGGGCAACTCAAAACAGATGTTGCCGGCTACCAGTAACTCGGTAGTAGTGGCAGTTAAAACTGGCACCAACCCACGTGTGTACGACAGTACCATTGAACATTCACAGGAAGAGGCAATAGCAAAGATGTGAAAGATGTTGTGAGACGGGTGTGGTAGTTCCCATCAAAAGCCCTTTTAACACCCTCTATTCCAGTGAAAAAGAAACAGGACTGTGAGGGTCAGCCCCCTGCTTACCGAATGGTACATGATTTAAGGTCAGTAAATGCTTGGCTAAACTCATCCAAACACCTCACAGGTTCCCCAACCAAACACCTTGTTAAATCAGGTGCAGTGGATGCCACTGCTTCACAGTGATAGATCTTGCTAATCGCATTCTTCTCCATTCCCATTGGATAAAGAGTGTTGGCACTTACTTTGCCCTTTACTCAGAAATAGGCAGTATGCCTGGGTCGGTCCTACCTCAAGGGGGCTGCCAATTCCCCAGGACATTTTCTATATGCTTTACACTCTGTTTTTAAATCTTGGCAGCCGGCCTACCTGGACACTGTCCTTTTACAATACATTGATGATCTCCTGTTGTGTTGTAGCAGCCCTGAAACTGTGTAAAGATGAATCTCTATCTTTGCTTTATTTTCCTTGCTAAAACTGGCTGTAAGGCCTCAGAGATAAGCTCCAGATTTGGTGAACCTACCGTGACTTTCCTGGTCAATGAAATATTCCGGGCATATAAAAATCGCACCCCACAGAGAATTATGCTATACAGAATACCACCCATGCCAAAGACCCCAAGGGCTTTACGAGCATTCATTTGGACTTGTCAGTTATTCGCGGTCCTTGAGATAAAGATTGCTCTCAATCATCCAACCGTTATATGCAGTATAAAAACAGAGACCTTTGAGCTGACACCAGAAGCTGTAAGCGACTTTTCCATTCCTTAAGTAACCCTCACACAGCACCAGGCATTGGGCTATCCCACATATAAACAACCTTTCCATTATTCTGCCATGGCGGGAGGGGTTTGCCATCGGGTGTATTGACCAAAAAACATGGGGATCTGTAATGCGCCCCATAGCATTAACTATTCCACAGTTTGGCAGCATTGCTAGGCATTGACTGCTTGTTCAGGGCAGTAGCGGCCCGCCTCAGAACTGGTACTCAAATAAGAGGGACCTGGTACTACAACCCCCGCTTCACTTCAATTGGTACCACTTCTGTTGGCTGAACTTGCTGCAACAACTGCAAGCATTGTCCACAAGCCAGAATACAAAATACGAATTGACACTACTCAGCCCCCACCATCACCCTGAAGCGCTGCACATCTATATCCAGCACCTACTGCCAGTGGGATTTAGAAGAGGAGGGGGAATCAGATGAAGTGGGCAACCATGAGCAAAGTGTAGGACATGACTGCTGTGAGCTGATGATGGCCGAAGAAACAAAAAGAGGGATTATCAAATGTCTTTGAAAACACGCTAACTAACCTGTGCTGAGTTATTTTGTAGATGTCCAGATGTGGAACGAGGACCAAGGGTACTTTGTCACGGGTATGCAGTAATCAGGATGGCAAGTAGTTGTACAAACGGGCCACTGCATCTCGGCCATTCAGCCCAGGACAGGACGCCGTGTGGCCATGCACTCACTGACGCTTGATTTGGTAAAGGATGGAAATTAATTGTTACACAGATTCAGGTACGCCGTCGGGTAAGCACATGATCTACTGGTTTCTGTTTTATCTGGAAAGCGATGGGTGGGTATTTGGACTTTTCGGGCCAAAACCAAATAAGAATTCTGTATTAGTGAAGCGTCCTAAAGGCTCTTGGAGTTGCCCCAAGTGATGTAGGCCATAGTTAAAGTACAGCCCATGAGAAGAAAGATAGGCCCACAGGGCCAGGGAACGCAGGCAGACCAGGCGTAAGCAAGCAGCGAACCTGCAACTCATGGCTTAGCTTGCCTAACACCAGATCTGTCTCTTTTGCAGGGAACTGCAGGCTCAATAATGCCTCAGACAAAAAAAGGTATCGGATGGAGCAGGGGCGCAGAAGCAGGAGGACTATGCATGGTAATGCAGAACTGTTTGCCTGGGAGCTTGTACCCTATGATGGCTCATCTCCGACAATGGCCGGACCACTGTCAGTGGCTATGAGCGCATAGTGCTGGAAACATGGTTTGCCCAGGAATTCAAACCCTCTTTGATAATATGTTCAGGGTTTTTGACATGTGCCAGACACAACCCTGGGAGGGTTTGGGGTTGTCAAGACCCCTAGAAGACACACTCCTAAATCCTTGTATCCATTCCAAGAGTGAGGCTGGATTACTACAGCTACCAAGCGTGGGCAATGATGGAGTATGTTCTTGTAGCCTATCGATCTGTTCTCTGGGTGGCCAGAGGCTTGGCAGTAAAGTACGGCCCAGCCAAAACACCGCAAAGAAATCTATCAGAAATAGTTGCAGGTACGGAGTCCCAGAGGTAATAGACTCAGACAGAAGGTACATTTCACAGGAGAAATTAAAGTGGGACACATACTACAGAACCCTGGGGAAATTACACAAGCCTACACACCCCGTACCACCCGACAAAGTAGCGCAAGGATAGAAAGGCTTAATGGGACATTTAAGTTAAAATTGCAGAAAGTATTTGGACTCACACGGGACCATGAATGGGTAGAGCTTTACAGTAGAGGTACTGTATGCATCCGCCCACCACCCCCAAGGGGCGGGAAAAAAAAACTTCGGTCACGTTTGAGATTTTTTTTGGCTCTGCGCCAAGAAGGATTGTATTATTCCAACCAACTACAGGCAGATTACTCTACCTAACTTCGTACTGGTAGATTTACTAAGAACACTGTCCAAGGTGCATTTCACGTGTTTTCTCTTTCTATACCAAGACCAAATTCTCTTGAAGGTACACACCCTTTGGTTCATGGGGATGGGTGGTTCTGAAGAGGCCGCAAGGAAAGGGACCATTGAGCCAAGTTTGACGGCCCTTACAGGTACAATGGTCACACCCACAGCGTATAAAGTTGGATGGGCGGCAGTCTGGGTCCATGCCAGTCACTGCAAAAAGGTGAAGGAAAACAACCCGAATCAGGGAGATAGCCTACAGACACTGATTTACCTGGTGAAGACAGTAACCGGGACGAAGCTTAATACTAAAATGCATGGTACTGGTTTGCCTGTTCTTTTGTGTTTTATACTTTCCAAGCACGGGGGAAGGAGATAAAGAAAGCGGGACCATTTTCCATTTGGTCCTGCACCAGCAAACTGCCAAAACAGCTGAATGCTCTGACTGCTGGTATGCTCCCACATCCCGGCCAACCACAAAGGAATCCCTGATTGGCGTCCCAATTAACGAGAATGACCTGAAATCACAGACTACAGCTATGATGTCCGAATAGATGTGGACCCACTGTCACAACGCTCCTCTCGGACAGGGATATACTTAGAGATTGCCGGTTTAGCTTACCCCCAAACTATGTGTTTAGGGCATGTATGTGAATCACATAGCTAACAATAAAGGTTCGCCTGGTCAGTTTGCACAGGTACACGTGGGGGAGACAGACTGTTAGAAAATGCAACTCTAGCATTTAACATGATTTAAAGGTGCCCCCTGTGACACTAACAGCTGGCGGTATTTGTAACAGCTTGTGTTTTTGTCCCGTTTTGGAAAAACACCTGTGCCCCGAGTGTGCCTGTCGCGGCCAGGGACTGACAGAGGACGACCAATGGAGCTGCGTAACGGTTGTATGGGGAATAAATTGTTACACACAAAACAATGATATGGTTTCCAGCAGTGGGTAGGACGCCACGGTAGAATGATTCCAATGTTTTAAAGCAAGGGACTTTATTACATTTGTTGGTAACAGGGCTTAATCATGTCCCATGGGAGCATGGGAAATTGCAAATAGGAAGAGTTGGTGTACCTGCATATCAGAACACGCACAAAACATTCATCCACTCACACTGAGGAAATTAGGATTGAAAGCGGGAGCTATTCACAACAGCAGATAAAGTTGGCATTGTGGGTTCCCAGCTGGACAGGTTGAGGGAATAGAATTAGCAAACAAGTTAAATAAGTATGCCAGCATCATGGTTGGAATTATTAATGAGACTACAAGTTCTCCATGCCTTAATGAAGGAATTAGCTCAGGTTAGGAAAGTGGCCCTCCAGATTAGAATCGGAATTGGATTACTCTTCCTAGCAATAGAAGGTGGGACTTGTGCGGTCATAGGGTGAGGAGTGCTGTACAGGTTGTGGAACTCACATGATCCAATGAGGCGACACATGAACAAAGTAAGGGAGTTAGTTTGCAGCAAAAAGCAAGGGAGATATCTAAGGAGGGATGGATCCTTTCTCTGGATGGGTTCCAATAGGGGACCTGGCTTAAACATATGCTTTCTAGCCTGCTTAACCTATAGTAGTTTGTGATAGGCTTGAGTGTCTTGTTGCTTCACTCTGGTTGGAAGTTATTAATGTTTTGTATCTCTGTTTTAGCCAATGATTGGGTGCCTCCCACTTCCATGAAAGATGATTCTACAGCCTCAGAGATGACCGTTTGGTGACCACTCTCTAATCTATTCGCCTCCTTCCTGATGGTGCATTCTCTGGACGTTTTATCATCTAGAGTGTATAGTTTGATGTGTGCTTGCAATGTATTTATGTAATAAAAAAATGTGTGAATGCTTGCGATGATCATCTGAGCAGACAGTCAGTAATGGATAAGTACGCGGACCTTATCACACAGTTTGTGCAGCTTTGTCTGCGACTAACTCCTGGTGGAGACACCCCTTTGGACCCGCCACAGGCATGGGCTACCTAGGAGAACAGACATCTCCACTCATCAAACCAAATAGGATATCTTTGCCCTGTTGATGCCTAAGCATGGCACTTTCTGGCCTGTTTGGTCAGTGCAGTGCAGGGGGTTGCTTCTGAGGTAGCACTGGCGGTCGCTAGATCAACAATCATCCTCACCATCAGATGCAATGTGGAAGAGGTGGTGGGCCCCAGCTTTTTTTTTTTTTATAGTTTTTTTAAACGCCCCCCTTGGAGTAAGCTGGCAGATGGTCCAGTGGGTTAATTACCCGCTCAACCTGCTCACCCATTACACTGGGTACACAGTTTGCCCCGGCAGTGGTAGTCGGGCCTTAGGGAGAGATTAAAGTTGAGACCAAAGTCTCGAGGGGGGCTGCTGTGGTGTGGAACAAAGGAATTATATTTGCTGGTCTAATGGGTCATTTCCTTGCTAAGCAAAACAGCTAGATAGATGAAACACAAGCGTTTTACAAATGGAACCACGCAAAGACTCCTGAATACCTCGGTGTGCCTCCAGAAATTGAAAACAAGAGGAGGGAAATGATTTAAGGATCGCGGTCTCAACAGGAGACCATCTTGCAAGGACCCGGATGGAAGACAGATATATTTATATGTGTTATAATTTCCTGGATGACCAAACAAGAAAAGATGGCGTGGCTGCTTGTCAATTAGTGGACTCTCGTGAAAACTACGCTAGGAGAGGCTTATGTTTAGATAAGATAAGATACTCGCGTGTAAACACTTGCTGCGTTGATTTCTAAGAACTCATCAAAAAACACTGAAATGGACATGTTAAAACCAATCATATTCCTGGTGTTTACACCTGTTGCAAAGGTTTAAATAAAGGAGGTTTCAGCCGCTCCATCTTTGGGGTTTCTGCTGAGTCAACAACTGTGTGGGCTCTGTTCTTCCCGTTCGCGACGCATCACTACAACAAGTGGCTGATCCTGTTCTGGCGGACGACTGTCTCAGTCGTGCCATAACACGATACTCAGGAACAATGAAGTATATACCGCTCTATAGCCTTTAACAAAGCTATAGAAACCTAATCACTTTTCACCACACCAGGGTAAATTTCAGGACAGACGGATCCTCGGATCTTTTCAGAGATGAAGCTTTTATTTCAGGATTTCAGGCCAAAAGCCAGCAACTAAGGACAGCTCTTTTCCAGAAAGTTATGGATGAATGTACCTAGATGATACCTCCATTCATCCATAATACACCATCCCTCCATCACTCCATTACTAACTCTTCAAACATCTTTATCACTCTTATACAACTTTTCCCATTGGGTAACATGAAAAGTCGTTGACTTGGACTAATGTTAGAAATAATTAAAGAAATCAGTTCAAACTTTGTTTGATGAAAACCAATTTCCTTGAAATACACAGAAATCATCTCTTGGGGAACCTTGTATAAATGCGGAGGTCTTATGGTGTAGATTTTACAAGCCCCATTGAGAATTGGGTGGGGACACAACGATATGTTGTCATTTCAGGTAGGAAGGAAACAATTTCACCTGTTTTGTCCCCCCCATGTTATCTACATATGCAAAATAGGCATCTAAGCAGGGCTGTGGAGTCGGTGCCCACTTTGCAGTGAGTCAAGAGTCGGAGTCGTCATAAAATGGACCGACTCCGACTCCCAAAACTATATTCTAGTTGGTTCCAGTTAGTTCTATACAAAAGAGCAAGAGGAAATTGGGTCGGCCAGTGCTACTGCTCCCCCATATCTTCAGCCTCTACATGAGAGTGTAATTGATGGACATGGAAGCAGGCAAAGCGCTGCCCAAGGGGATAAGATCCGCTTCCCAGGGCAAACAGAATTTCAGCAAAAGGTATTCACCTGCTTTCAAAAGAAATAGAAGAGTTCAACATTCATCTAAACTGACTGTGGCATGGAGCAATTCCTTTATACCCTGACATTGTTAGAGATGTTGCCCCTGTGGTCACCGCTTTGCCCCCATCCCAAGTTAGTGTAGAGAGGCCGTTCTCTAGCCTGGAAATAATGAGATCAGATGTGAGGTCATGTATACAGGATATGATGGAGGCAATACTATTTCTCAGAACATATTCAGAGACTCCAAAAATGTTCCTGCAGTGTTTTGCATAATTACAATTTTTTTGTTTTCTAAAGTCATATCCAATACATATATTTTACAATGACAAGCAAAAGGGTAACAATGTTTTGAACTTGTGAGTTTCAGGCTCCATATCTCACCATCCACTACAGCTTTGTACATGAGGCTACAGTAATTTTATATACAGTCATCTTACCTATTTTATATATAAATTTGACTTGCAAGTATTTAGCATCTGCTTAGTTCTGCAGATTCTTTCCTGTAACTGCATTGTTACTGTTTTGCTCCTAAAAATCAAAATGTAAATTTTTATTATTTTGTTAGTATTTGGGAAATCCACCTTTGGTTTTCAATACTGCCTGTATCCTTCTGGGCTCTGGATCAGATTCAACCATATCTTGACCAAAATCCGATCCCAGGTCTCTTCTACACATTCCCAATGTTGGTGCAGACTGGATTCGGATACAAATACAGCTTTTTCTTCAACTCTACCCACAATTGTTCAAAAGATCAAAACATTGTTACTATTTTGCTTCTCAGTGTCTGTTCTACCTAAATAGCTTGATTATTGTATCATAAGGTGATAAACAGCCGGATGTTACCATTTTACTACGGTAAAATTATCACTTAAACATGCGCCGTGTATGAGGGAGTCAGGAGTTGGAGTCAGGAGTCGGCGTCAGGATTTAGGAGTCGGAGTCGGAGGTTTGGGAAATTGAGGAGTCGGAGTCAGAGTCAGAGCTTTGGCTTGCCGACTCCATAGCCCTGCATCTAAGTGTAGACAATTGCTTGATAGCCTGATCGCATCTACATTTAAAGAAAGGAATGCAGATGATTGTACAAGGCCTATGAAACTGTAAAAGCCTACTCTATGTTAGCTTCTATGGTACATACAGAAATATACATAGTATATATAAAATATATATATTCCTACACCATGCACGCTCCCGAGGCTGATACTCAGTCTCTGTAGTTGAGTAAACAGTGTTTGGTTAATCCACAGGGGATAACTGTATTGTGCACAAGAGAGAAGATAAGCTCTGAGCAGGCAGTGTTCTTTCATTTGGTCACAAACTGATGCGGGGGCTCAGCAAGGATCCAGGGAGCATGTCTACATGTTTACTCAGATAATTACATGACAACCAGTGGATTCGCTATACAAAAGGATCAGATAAGAAGTGCAAACAACGCAAGCGCGGCCAGATCAGCTCCTGTCAGCTCCTGGTCCTGTCTAATGTAAACTGTCAGGAAACTAAGGGCATGTAAAGAAGGCTGTAGATCTCACAGGCTTCACTTTTTTAATGACATATATTTAGAAAAGTGATTAAATACCCATTTTGGAGGATCCCACGTCAACATTAGATTGTGGCAAAACCCCTTTAATTATTGCTATTTATGCTGCTGTTTTAGATTACTGTCATTAGGTTGCGGAACCCCATCTCATTTTGCTATCGGTCCCCAAGAACTCTACTTATGCACCTGCATTCATGTCTTAGTAGAAAAAACACTTTTAACTGTTGGTTTAATGCATGGATGTATTGGATCCTCTAAAGTGAGATCTGCTCTTTGCAGCTGCTCTGCACTCTGGTTAATAAAGGTGCTAAATGAGGGACCCCTCCTACTACTGAAAACAATTAACATACATTGTTCTTTCTATTGTAATAGTCCTTCTCTTAACATTTTCACCTAAGTATCAGACATACAGTATGTTTGGTATAATTTGCAGAAGCTTCGCATATTACATCATTTTAATCATGCTTATGTATGACCTTTGCTTCAATATAGCTCTTATTAATGAGGAAGAAATGACCTCTCTATACTGTCCCTGCTTCAGTACACATGTGAACTATGCCAAGCACACACAGATTAGCTCCTATCTAAATGATTTAGGTAACGCAAACCAATTGCAAAAGTGCTTATTTTTACTGTCCCCATCATTAGAGATATGATCTTTGTAGTGAGAAAACCCCTTTAAAGGACTACAGTGCTGTCCAAACTGATGTATATTGATCCAATGTGTGATTCCTTCACAACCTAAGCTATTGTCCTTTTACTGGGGTTACTTCTAAAATTTTTTTTTCATTTCTCTACTGAACTTTACAATCCCTTGGGAAAGTACAGGCAGTGGCACAGAAACATGTTGGGACAATTTATTGCTTTTTACAATTAAAGAGTAGAACAGGTGTCAAAGAGGGGAGTTATTTGATCTTTAAATAACTTTATGATAAACTATATTGACCACACCAATTGTCCTAAAGTCCCCGACGGGTGTTCTGTCCACTCTTTGTGACTGGCCAGCACATGACCTCAGTAATCATTCAGCAGTCATGCGCCATGCTAAAGGCATTATGGCTTCCATCACACGCCACGCTAAGACCACTGATTGGTTACAGTGACGTTATTCTGGCTGGTAGTAGACAGAGAGCAGAGCACTACACCAAATCACTGGGCAATTGAAGTGGTGAATATAGTCTGTTTTTTTTTGTACCACATTTGCTGGGGAATTAAAAGGGTTGTCTCTCGTTCCTAAAAAAATTAATACAAGCTTCAGGTATCCCATAAAAAAAGCCTATACTCGCCTCCTCCACTCCGTTCCATCGCTGGGTCTCTCCGGTCTTCTTTTTACCATGTTCTTCTTCCTAATGGGGACGTCACCTTTGCTGCCGCTGACTGGCCAGAGAGGTCTCGTATCTCTCTTTTACATAGCTGTTGAAAAGTGAACAGCTCCGAACAGTAATGTAATCAGCTGAGGTCCGTGTTTGGATGTAGAAGAAAGAAATGAGCAGACCAGAGAGACTCGGCGCTGGAACGGAGGAGCGGGGGAGGGTGAGTATAGGCTTTTTTTAATGAGGCACTAGGAGCTTTTTATTAATTTTTTTTTAGGAACCAGACAATGGTTGGATAACCCCATTAAAGAAAGCCATGTAATCATTTTCACCTCACCACTTCTTATACCACAACATGACGCCGATTCTTGAAGCGCTCGGTGGAACCATTTTTCTCTTTCGTAGCATTATTGTGTATTTACTCTTCATGTCATGTTTTTGTCACAAATTAAGTCTAAAGCCATGTGACATGTGTCAAAATGTTTCAAAGACGTTTCCTGCTGGGAGCCATTTCCTACACATCTGCTGTAAAATATATTACCATATTTGATCATTGGGTTTCGGCAGCAGGCCTCCATGGTGTCCTGTCACAATGCTGTATGTCAAGTGAAATAACATTAATTGTGCATGGGCAGGAAACGTCCGACACAAAGCAAATGCACACGTAACAAGTATACGGCATGTGCGACCTGTCCTTTGTATCAGGTCATTTCCGGTCATTTCCTGTGTGTATGAAAGCAATGACAAGAGCTGCATTGTCTACAAGCATATTTCATTCAAACACCAGGAGTTGTTTTTTTTTTTTTTTATATAAAAGGAGCTCTGTGTTGTGCCAAGTGCAGGGCCTGAGGGGGCGCTACAAGGCACAAACACTCCTGTTCTTTGACCCCTTGTGTCATGTCATGTACTGACCCTTCAGGTTCTAAACGAGCCATAACGTACGCTATATTTTCTTTAGAAGTAGTTTTTAAAAACATTTATAAATATAATAAAGATTTGAGCAACTTCACTAGGCCTATAGGATTATATATTTAGCTCCAATGTTTGGGATTTAAGGAAATTCAATAGATCTGGATGAAGCGGCCACTTAATGAGGTCATATGACTTCTATACAGAGTTGTTTATGAGTGGAAGGAACATGCAGCTGGGGAGGGAAGGGGGAATGTTTAACAAACTAAGGCTGGGTTCACATTAGGGCAATTTGCATGTATATTTTGTTGCATAAAACTCTAGTCCATTGGTGGGCTTCAAGTATCTAGTCCATTGGTGGGCTCCAAGAATGAACTCCACTGGTGGGCTCCAAGAATCTAGTCCATTGGTGGGCTTCAAGTATCTAGTCCATTGGTGGCCTCCAAGAATGAACTCCACTGGTGGGCTCCAAGAATCTTGTCCATTGGTGGGCTCCAAGTATCTAGTCCATTGGTGGGCTCCAAGAATGAGCTCCACTGGTGGGCTCCAAGAATCTAGTTCATTGGTGGGCTCCAAGTATCTAGTCCATTGGTGGGCTCCAAGTATCTAGTCCATTGGTGGACTCCAGACACTTCCTATTATCTCTTCTAAAAGTTAAATGCAGAATGCTGAGTCTTTTGGTTCCTCAGGAGCCGCACTGCAGACAACTCCTCACAGCATGGTCACTTTGCCTGTGCAGCCCTCCTTCTATGCTCATAGGAACTGGCAGAAGTGCTGCCCTGTTGGGACATGGAGCATGAGCTTATTTTCATGGCGTGTTCTGGTATAGAGGTTCCCGGATTGTGTTGCAGGATGACCCAATATCTCACCTTCATCCACCTTGAGGGTGACATTTCTTAACACTGCCTAGGAACCCTCTACCTAATGGCACTCCCTGTCACAGCAAGGTGGCATTATCCAGATAACTGCAGGAGCTGTGGGTTCCACACATGCAGTTTCGGGGCAGTACCCCCCTGGCACTGGGGCCCATATGTCAGCTACAGTTAAAAACTATTTAATTTTTTTTATAACATTAATGTCACGGTTCATGCCGCGGTCCCTGCCTTGGACCGTCGGCCTGTCCGTGCCTGCCATGTCTCTGCTGGGGCTCCCTGTGCAGGGGTCCCAGCAGCCTGTGTTCTGCTATGTACTTGCCTGTCCTGTCCAGTCTTGTTGCTTCCTGGGTCCTGTCTGTGCACTGTGCCTCCTACGGCGTGCGCAGCGGGCAGCTTCCTGCCTATTTATAGTTTCCTGTTCTGTGCACCTTCCTCTTCACCCCTCACCTCATGGCTATAAGAGGAAGTTCTTGCCTCTGCTCTGGGTCAGTTCATTGCAGTCTGTTGCTGTGTCCAGCTGCTTCCCATCTTGAGCTCCTGCCAGCATCTCAGGTCTGCTGTTGGAGCCTTTAACCCCTGAGATGCTGGTCCAGTGTCTTTGTCATCTGAGCTCCTGGCTGTCCGTCCGTCGTGTCTGTGTCTCCTGTATCCTGCTGTGTTCCTGTCCTGTATGTGCTCTCCTGTTCCTGCTGTGTTACCTGATGTGTTACCTGTCCAGTTCCTGTCATATCCTGTGGTGCTATTTGTATGTTTTAACCCTCCTGTATCCTGCTGGACATGTTCCTGTGTTCCTGTATTCCACCGCCTGGATTCCTGTCTTGCACCCCGGCTGTCCACCGCAGGTAGCCACGTCAGGGTAGTGACCTGGGGGGTCCCGCAGCCAAGTCCATCCCGCTTTGCGGCGGGCTCTGGCGAAGACCTGGGGCCCCTTAGACTCCACTCCCTGGCGTGGTCCTCCAGCTACCACCTCGCCTGCGGTGATCACAGAGGATCCACACCCGGATGTCTGCGGTCGGCGCTTCGTGTACGTCCATCGGCGCCGCACCGTTACAGTATGAACTGACCATGGATCCCGCCGGGGTGACCCTGCCCTCGTCTAGAGTGTCTGCACCCGTGGCCTAGCTCATGGTCCAGCCCAGAGCTTACATTTGGCCTAGCTCATGGTCCAGCCCAGAGCTTACGTTTGGCCTAGCTCATGGTCCAGCCCAGAGCTTACGTTTGGCCTAGCTCATGGTCCAGCCCAGAGCTTACGTTTGGCCTAGCTCATGGTCCTGCCGAGAGCTTACGTGTGGCCTAGCTCATGGTCCAGCCCAGAGCTTTCGTTTGGCCTAGCTCATGGTCCAGCCCAGAGCTTACGTTTGGCCTAGCTCATGGTCCAGCCCTGAGCCTTCTGAGTCCACTTGTCTTACGGTCCCGCCCTGAGCCTTCTGAGTCCCCGTGGCTTACGGTCCCGCCCTGAGCCTTCTGAGTCCCCGTGGCTTACGGTCCCTCCGTGATGCTACTGTTTCTCCGTGGCGTTCTGTCCCGACCTGAGCCTTCTGAGTCCCCGTGGCTTACGGTCCCGCCCTGAGCCTTCTGAGTCCCAGTGGCTTACGGTCCCGCCCTGAGCCTTCTGAGTCCCCGTGGCTTACGGTCCCGCCCTGAGCCTTCTGTGGCTTACGGTCCCGCCCTGGGTTCCCCTCCCATTTTGCCTAGTGCCGCGGTTGTTTCCTCCCATGCACCTCCGTTTCTAGGTTTTCCCTATACTGGCTATTATACAGCCTGTACTTGGTTTTGGGGTTGCCCCCGTAGAAGTTGCAGGCCCTGCCTATGTGGAATGCCATTCTGTGATTTGGAGGGGGGAGGGGGGGCTTTGAGGGGGGGGTACTGTCACGGTTCATGCCGCGGTCCCTGCCTTGGACCGTCGCGCTGTCCGTGCTGCATTGTCTCTGCTGGGGCTCCCTGTGCAGGGGTCCCAGCAGCCTGTGTTCTGCTATGTACTTGCCTGTCCTGTCCAGTCTTGTTGCTTCCTGGGTCCTGTCTGTGCACTGGGCCTCCTAAGGCGTGCGCGCGGCAGCTTCCTGCCTATTTATAGTTTCCTGTTCTGTGCACCTTCCTCTTCACCCCTGACCTCTGGCTATAAGAGGAAGTTCTTGCCTCTGCTCTGGGTCAGTTCATTGCAGTCTGTTGCTGTGTCCAGCTGCTTCCCATCTTGAGCTCCTGCCAGCATCTCAGGTCTGCTGTTGGAGCCTTTAACCCCTGAGATGCTGGTCCAGTGTCTTTGTCATCTGAGCTCCTGGCCGTCCGTCCGTCGTGTCTGTGTCTCCTGTATCCTGCTGTGTTCCTGTCCTGTATGTGCTCTCCTGTTCCTGCTGTGTTACCTGATGTGTTACCTGTCCAGTTCCTGTCGTATCCTGTGGTGCTATGTGTACGTTTAACCCTCCTGTATCCTGCTGTACATGTTCCTGTGTTCCTGTATTCCACCGCCTGGATTCCTGTCTTGCACCCCGGCTGTCACCGCAGGTAGCCACGTCAGGGGTAGTGACCTGGGGGTCCCGCAGCCAAGTCCATCCCGCTTTGCGGCGGGCTCTGGCGAAGACCAGGGGCCCCTTAGACTCCACTCCCTGGCGTGGTCCTCCAGCTACCACCTCGCCTGCGGTGATCACAGAGGATCCACACCCGGATGTCTGCGGTCGGCGCTTCGGCGTACGTCCGTCGGCGCCGCACCGTTACAATTAATATTTGTTATCGTTGATTATTCTGTAGTAAAATTGTTTTATTAAAATAGTTGGTTGGTAAAGTTCAAAATTTATTAGGTGATAATTTGCAAAGGGGTGTTCCGAAATATAATCTGCCTAAGAGACTCTACTAGATTGAAACCCAACACTGGACCCAACTGAAATGCTAACCACCCTTGGTTTTAGCAGAAATTAATTGTATTTGGGCCCTCACTAATTGGGGGAGGCACTAAGGCCATCTTATCCATTGGGCAGACTGAGCAGTTGCCTGAGGGCCCCACAAGCATAGGGGCCAAAATTTGGTTTAAATATACAGTACACCCCGGGCAAAATACCCGGGGACCCTTGATTTTTATGCTGCTTTTTTAAAACTTGTGTTTTTTAGGAATGCAAAAAATTTAAAAAAACCAGGTGGAGAGGAACCCAAATTCATTTCCTTCCCTTTAATTGGGCCCCTTTAGGTTTTGCAGGCTCCCTAAAAGCGCCCATTTGGGGTGTTCCGTTTTAAAAGGGGGGCGTGAAATTTTGGTATGTTTTGGTAAAGGTTTATGGGGCAGGGCCCTTTAATTGGGTCATTTTTGGGTTTGGGGCCTGGTTGGGATGCATGAAAAATTGGGCAGGGGGGGTTGCTCGGGCGGGTGCAGCAAAAGCAGTCGCAAACCGGGCCTTTTACCCCTGGGGGGCCCCAAAAGCCCTTTTCTGCAAAAAAAAAAGGGCGAAAGGTTAACGGGGGGGGGGCCTCATTTCACTTTTTGCACTAGGGCCCAAGAGCTTGAAATTACGCCTCTGGGCAGGGCCCACTGTATTGCTATGCCTGGGGGCCCATAATGCTGTTCAGACGACTCTGCACTTAGACATGACCCAGAAACAATGAAGCTTCAGTTCTAAAACAGTTGTTTTAGGCTATATCTCTACTGGACTGAGTTACAGTTGGATTTTAAAGATCTGATAGTAAAGCATCCCCATAGATCTCAATAGAAAGTTCAAGCTGTAGCCTAGATTTTCTGAGGCTGGATTTCAAATCCAAAATTCGACCCAAAAAATTAGAACATGTTCTATAATCTGCTGGAAGACATTGGATTATAGTACTGTTCTATGCAGGGGGCACCTGAAATCTGCAAGCCGCGCCCAAAAACATGACAAGAAACGAAAACCGACTCTAAAACACTGGTTGGATTCTAATTATATTACCCTCTAGTGTGTGGACGCAGTGTCATGAGTTGCGGCGCAACCCATTGGTCAGGCTGTGGGCATACTCGTGCCTCCGCCGATTCCCGTGCATATCGGGCCATGGGCGCACTCGGTCTCCGGGGCGCATCTGCTTACCTCCCCACGCTCGGGCTTCCTCGCGTCCGCCTGCTGGCCGGGTGCACGCGTTCCCACTCCTTGGGGTGCGCGCGCGCGCCGGCTCTCAGATTTAAAGGGCCAGCGTTCTGGTAATTGGTTGATTGACCCTATATAATGGCTCCACCTCCGGCATGCCCCTGCCGAATCCATAGTGCCTGTACCTATGTGAGGACGCCTTCTTGAAGTCCAGTGAGCCTTTTCCATGTACCAGCCCGTTTGCTCTCATCCTTTAACCACGAATCTTCACTGCCTGCCCTGACCTTCTAGCCTGTCCCCATCTACGAGTTCGCCTGCCAATTCTGTACCACGTTGCACCTCGGCCGCCTCCGCAAGCAAGTCACATCAGGGGTAGCGACCTGGTGGAATCCGGCCCCAGCAAGTCCATCCCGCTTTGCAGCGGGCTCTGGTAAAAACCGGGACCCACTTAGACTCCGCTCCCTGGTGAGGTCCATACCATCGCCTGCGGTGGCCTAGCGGATCCACTACTCCAAGCCATTACACGCAGCCTTATGGATGTTGCACAATGTTACCTCCTTGTGATTTGGCCACAAGTTGCATTTGGGGGGATTTACATGCGTCAGATTTTGCTGCAGAAATTTCCCGTGACTTCCCATTCTTGTACCCCTTGCTGTCGAAACCATTTGATTCAGATGAACAGAATGGACATTCGGTTGCCGAAATGTGTACACCAATTGTGCGGCAGCTGAATCCACTATAAATGTGCAACATTCCCCATCAGTCATCAACACAGTCCAGATCCCCCCACCATTAGTGAATCCGCAAAACGATTATTTTTCCAGCATCCGCCTCTCTATAGCAGGAAGTAATATTTGGTCACAGTTCAAAAAAACCATGTAAATATTCCTTCAGACGACAGCAAAAGTTACCTCTCTTTTCCGCTTCCTTGGGTTTTTGTTTTTTTTCGTACAGCCGCTCAGTTGCTATGATACCATCGTTACCATCATTTACTTTGACCTTTAGTGGTAGTACAAAAATGCCTATATTGAATTACTGGGTTTGAACAAAAAGCACAATGTTGACGTTTTTGCCAGAAGACCGCTGGGTAGATTTCAAACTAGCTTGGAGGTCACCAAGGCAAGTGAGCCATGTTCTGAGCTATAAATATGAAGTATTGTTCGCTGGATGATAGGTTGCTATTGTACAAAAATAAAATGGAAAAAAAGTAAAAAATAAAATAAAATAAAGTTTTTGACAATAGAAAATGACAATAAATTTCCTCCAAAAGTTCTGAGAGCCATCTGGCTCCTCTTCATGTGGCTGAATGTGAAAAGCATGGCTGGGTTCCAGAGAGTCGGGCAAGAACACAGTCTCCTGCCATCAAGCTTGTCACTTCTCAATAATGTGAGCTGAGCTTATCTGACAGTGCTGCACTTTGCTGAACGCTGGAGAGGATGAGCCTATTGACATTTTCACTCCGGGAATTTTTTTTTAACATAGTTTAAAGACAGTTAAAATAAGGCCTCGTTTTTTTAACCCTTACCCAACCCCAACCCTTTATCTGCCCAATATTTACCTGTGTGCCCTACGTGGATAAATCATAAGCCCAAATAAGTAAGGACCCCAAATACTATTTTATGCATTTTTTTTCTTTTCTTTTTTAATTTTCAAAGCCTTAAAGGGGGTATTTATTTGTCCTCCGCATACCCCCCTATATTTTGTGGAAAAGGGGACAAAAAAGTCGGGCAATCTCAAAATACCCTGTTTCCCCAAAAATAAACATCCCCCAAAATAACACCTAGTGCTTTTTTTTATGCAAGGGGTTTGGGCTGTTAAACTGATGTTTGCGATAAAACACTACATTTTAAAATACATTTTTTATTTTTTGTTCAAAAATAAATGTGAATTTTTGTTCATGGGAAAATAACACACCCCCTAAAAATAAGTATTAGCTCGTCTTTAGGAGCAAAAATTAATATGACACTGTTTTATTTTCGGGGAAACAGGGTAATTATGGGACCTGGGGAAAAGCAATGTACTGGGCCCTACCCAAGCACATGATATCACAACAGGCCATGCCTCGAACCATGCCCAAACATCACATCACATTAAGCCAAACCTCTAATTACTCATCTCCTAATTACCCCAAGGAAAAGCAGGAACCCCAGGGTAAGGCCTTTGTCAGGATGCTCCCATAACATCTTGTAGGCCGCAGGTTTAAAGCATCCTGTGGCCTCCAAGACTAATTGGTGGGGTAAGGAGCCAATGGCTACTTGCTCTGTCATGGTTTTTATCTGCTTGTGTATCTAATAGTTAAGTTAGCAACCAGGGATCAAGAGCATGTGCTCTGGGGTCTCTATGCTTGTGGGATCCCTAGGCAACTACCTAGTGAGCTTAATGGATAGTTTGAATCTTTGATGTTTGGGACCACTGACATTATTTTCTTTCAATTTCTCATTAATTTCAATACAAAATGCCCTTTGTCAATAGCAATTGTCACGGGTGCTCCTGTGGGGGGGGCCCCAAACCCACCCGGTCCCTCTTTCCGGAGAGTCGGGCCACGGGCGCCTTTTTGATTTCGTGGGGGGGCACTATCCTTTCCCCGCCTTTTCTCCCTGCATTGTCTCTGCTGGTCGGAGGATGTGCCCCCGTTCCCCCAGGGGCCCCCGCAGCCGGCCTTGGAAATTTAAAGGGCCACGTGCCGGGAAATTTACATTGCCGGGGCAGTTTTATATTACCCCGCCTGCCCTGCTTCGCCGAATCCGTATGCCCTAGCCTATGGAGAAAAACATTCCCAAAGTGTTCCTGTCATTCCGTGTACCCGTTCCTTTGCCTCCGCTTTGACCATGAACCCTTCCGCCTTTTCCCGACCTTCCTGCCTGTCCCCACTATGAGTTTTCTTCACATTTTTTACCCCGACACCTCGGCCGCCACCGCAAGCAAGTCCTTCAGGGGGAGTGACCTGGGGAGTGTTCCCCCACAAGCCCAACCTGCCTTGTGGCGGGCTCTGGTGGATACCGGACCGACTTAGATTCCTCTCCCTGGTGTGGCTATACCACCGGTTGTGTTGGTCCAGTGTAGGCCTACCGTTACAGCAGTTATGCTAACAAGTCTCATGAATGTATTGCGCTCTCTTGTGAACATACAGTAATGTTTTGTCCACTGAGCTGGCTGATGAAATACAATTAATCTGATGCTAAAAAAAACCTTCTGTATAGGAGATCAGTGTAGGCCCAGTGCACATCGCATTTGAGCCATGTGTTTCACCTCTTCCTATTGCAGCATAATTGTTTTTTGCCGCATTCAATTTTCTTCTTCTCTGCCTTCCAAGAGCCAATACTTTTTATATTTCCATCTACAAAGTCGTATAAGGGCTTGTTTTTTTGAGGACATGATATACTTTTTACTATTGCCATTGATTATACCATACATTATTCGAGGCCAGAGAATTGCCCTTATAGTCTGGCTGGGCTCTTCTGCATCAGCATCCCTAATTTTTTTTTTTTTTTTTTAACAGTGTTTATTTTTGGCATTTCAGTAAACAAGGTAATAATGACATAAAAAACAACATAACATTGAGTCACATAGCCACATATATACAATGCATCACAAATAAAGTACAGATAAGTACAAAGTCCAACCTGTAATAGCCAATAAAGCAGATCAGAGGCATGTATCAATAGCCCATCATTGAGCATAGGAAAGCGACAGGCAATCTAAAACATAACAGCTGCATGTAAATGTTAAAATTTCTTTTTAAAATTCATGTTGAATAAAAAATAATATGTGGACCACGTGACTCCTCCTGAAACAAAGAGAAAACAAGACAAACAACCACACATACACACATTCACACTTTAGCTTTGGTACTCAGCCACCAGCAGCTATACCGTGGAAAGAGAGATCCAATTACCCCATAAGAGTTGAAACCTCGCCAGCATCCCCGGGAGGCATATGCGGCCTTGTAATTGGCAAATCCCCATTTACCAATTGTAACCAATGAGATAATGTAGGACGTTTCGGGGGTTTCCCCAGTTCAGCAAAATAGATTTCCTAAAATAAAAGAGGAGGAGCCGATACAGAACTCGCCCCTGCTTAGTTGGAACTATATCTTTAAACCAACCCTAAAGACTATTGCGGGGGCCCAGACTTTGGGAAGACCCAGTCTGGAGTTTTAGGAATCATGAACAGCAGACCAAAAGCCCTAAAATCTCTGGGCATTCCCACACCATATGTAAAAGGGTTCCCACCCCCTGATGGACATCTGGTGCAAGTGTCAAAAGGTAACTTATGCATTTGTTTGAGACGAAAGGGTGTCAGATATACTTTTATGGAGCCATTTAGCTTGGATCAGTTGGTCCGAGCAATGGGGCAGTAGCCCTCACGAGGATTTCAGTTCATCCACTGCTTTTTCCCTCTAGATCCGGGATGTCTCTCCTAAACCCTTTCAAAAGATTTTGTTAAGGGTGCGGGTTTATTAGTCATCAGGACTTTTTTAGAACAGAGAGACCGGATTATTTTAAATTTCTCTCCTAGCTTTGATCCACTGGGCACATTCAAGTAAATTTCTAGACCCCAAATGAGCTTCACAAGCGTGTCTTAATTGTAAGTAGCGGTAAAAACCCGTCCTAGGCAGACCATAATCAGATTGTAGCATGAAAAGGTTTTAAAAAAACCTTCAGAAAAAAGCTGAGTGAGATTTTTAAATTTCCCTTTTTTGAGGCCAAAATTCGAAATCTTGCAAAAAAAACAGATCTTTTTAGCCTAGGGTTCCCCCATAAGGGAATATACAGGGACCAGGAGGTATTACGACTCCTTACTTGATACAGTTTAACAAAGGACTTCCACACCCCAACCGTAGTCGCATGAGCGTTGTTTTAATGAGACATCTGGTATTTTCCCCTCTGATATGGCAGGTTCGCTAAGGGCCTCGTAGGAACCCACCAGGGCTGCCTCCAAACAAACTGCAGGATTACTTTGATCTACTCGGATCCACCAGATGCAAAAATACATTTGTATGGCTGCATAGAAAGTGATATAGATCCGGCATTCCAAGCCCTCCTCTCTCATAGAGTGCCTTTAGAGTCCCCCTATTTGCGGGGTTTGTGACCCCCCAAAAGGGAAAGGAAAGAAGATTAATTTATCCAATAACTTGAAGTGGGACTTGGCAATCATATGAGGTGCGCCCTATAGATATATAAAAGTTTTCGTCAGAAGTATCTTTTAAAGCGTTTATCTCCTACCATGTGAGTAGGAGACTGCCCATGCTTTCAACTTGAGAGTAATGTGTTGAACCATAGGTTTTAACATTTAAAGGGGCCACAAATTTTTGTACATTCTTTGTGGATAACCACCCCAAAAAAGTAAACTGCTCCACAATCGTGAGCGCTGACTGTGACGGAAGATCCTGATGACGGACATCGTCCACTAGCTACAAACTAGATTTTCCCCAGTACACCCGGAGCCCGGAATAACTGCCGAATTCAACCACAGTACGCAATAGAGCCCAGCGCCCGACACGGGTTGCCTAGATATATTCAAAAATGTCATCGGCATACAAAGAAAGTTTTTCTGTAATAACGGCTATCTCCCACCCTTCAATATTTGTGTTATTGTTAATAAGAAAGGCTTAAGGGCTCCATAATCAGGCAAACAGTAAGGGAGATAGAGGACAACCCTGCCGGGTACCCTGACCCAAGGGAAATGGGTAGAGATGAAAACCGTTAAACCCGTACCTAGCAGTTGGCTTTAGGTATAATTAATGTAACCACTGAAAGAAATTTTTTGGGTACCCCAAACGACGGAGCACAGCCCACATAAAGCGCAATTTCAACCGAATCGAATGCCTTTCATTGTCTAAAGAGGCAATCACCCTAGTGCCAGCATTAGAGTGTGTTATCTATAATTTTGTGTAAAGCCTCCTCAGGTTGATGTCGGTAGATTTCCCTGGCATGAAACACGATTTGTCCATCCCCACCAGTGACAAAACCACTGCATTTAGTCTCATGGCTAGCACCTAGCCAATATTTTTGCATCTAAGTTCAGCAGGGAGATGGGCCTATAGGAGCCACAGAGATCTGCTGGTTTCCCTGGCTTGTGAATCACCACTTTTCACCGCTTCTGAAAAGGAGGGGGGTAATTCCCCACTTTCCAGCGCATGGGCAAACAAGGTTTCAAATCTTGTACTATATTGTTCTGCATCCCATTTATACCTTTCTGCAGGGAGCCCATCGGGCCAGGTGTTTTCTGGGTCGCCAATCTACCTATAGCTTTTTGTATCTCTCCCTCAGTGATTGGAAGCCCCAATCCATACTGATCATCCTCAGATAAGCAAAGGTAGGGACATTATGTCCAGAAAAGCTGCAATCTCAGTGTCAACATTAAAAGGCGAGAGGGTATAGGTGTTTGAAATTTAATCTGCAAATTGTGCAAATATCCCTGGGGACAGTGAGAGTATCACTGGTATCAGTAGTAAGACTAGCAACCACTGTGATCTTGCCAAGAAGGCCAAAGTTTACCATTTTTGTTCCCCCTTCTGCAAAAATAACCTGGCGGGTTTTCAGTAACCTTTTTTGAGCGTACTCTGTAAGGAGTAAATTGTATGCCCTCTGTGCCTCTACCAATCTAGTTTTATTGTCAGAGGTAGGAGTCCTAAACATACTCGGCCTCCGCAATGTAACATTTATTTTCTAAGGAGATTCGACTGCTAGCCAGATCAGTTCGGTATGCAGCAATTTGGCCCAATAATCACTCCCTCATGATGCCTTATGGGAGTCCCCTTCCACCCGAGGATTAACAGGCCTCATTTAAGTCCCAGTAATTTTCCAGTTCTAACCAACACTTGGCCGCCACCCAGGGACCTCCAACCACTTTGGGTTGAGGCGCCACAAGATTTGCGACATCCCAAACAGGGAGATAGCAAAACAACAACGGGGCATGATCAGAGCTCCCTCTGGGGAGATACTCCACCTTAGAAATAGACGGAAGCAACTCCTTAGATACAAAGCCCCTTTTCAATACGTGAAAGAGAAACTGTAGAGGCTGAGAAACAAGAGAATTGCCTCAAATTTGGATGTGTCCACCCCCAGATCTCAGTTAACTCATGCGCTGCGCCCAGTCCCCTAATTTCTTATTATGAGAATGAGAAGGTTTCAACCTATCAAGCTCCTGTCTTGAATAGCATTAAAATCCCCCAGGTAATAAGAGATGATGTGGGTATTGCGAAGTTAGGCCATTTAACTGATTTAGGACAGCACCATTAAAAGGTGGCGGGATATAAATATTGCAAAGTACTAATTCTCTCCCCCTAAATGGAAGTGGAGAATAACATATCTGCCAGACTGATCCAGATGAAGGTGCAAAAGGTGAAATGAAAGTGATTTACTCATAATATAGACACTCCTCTGGCATAATTAGAATATTACCGAATGGTATGCGGCCCCCACCCAAGGGTTTCAATGCCAAAATTTTCTGACCCCGTAAATGGGTCCTCCGCAGAAGAAGCACATCAGGGCTATACAATTTAAGATAATTAAATACTAGCGCTCTCTTCACTTTACAATTAAGGCCCCTTACGTTCCACGAGATTATCTTGTGATTAGCCATGTTAAGAGTTCTGAGATATATAGGAAAAGCACAGCCGATGCCCAAGCACCAAAGCCCATTCACCCCCATTTATACACATAGACAACAGACAAAGACGGTGAAAATAACCAACCAATCCCCACCCTGCTCAAACCCCTCCAATCTACTTGAGCCTTTCATCCTTAACCAAAAACACCCTGCACTAGTGCTTTTGAGTTGCCGGGCTTTCATCACCGAAAAACCCACCAAAAGGGTGTAGAAAAACCCCAAAAAGTGTGCCTTCTGAGTCACCTAAACAAGACAATAAAGTTCAAATAACTTAAGCACACAATGCTGGTCGTAAAAAAAAAAAAAAAGCTCCAAGATTACATCTCCATCTGAAAGAAGGGGGAAGAAAAAAAAAAAAAAAAAAAAAAAAGTGGGGGGAGATAGGGAGACAGAAAGAAAAAGAGAGAAAAAAAGGGGGGGGGGAGGGAAGAAGAAATGAAGGGCGATCCCCTCTAAATAATCCAGCTAGTAACATAGTATGTAAACACTTTTAACTTCATTGGCTGATTGGGAGGGGAGAAGGGAGGACTATATAAAACCAGGGGTCTCAACTTTTTAGACCGGGGGCCAGTTCACGGTCCCTCAGACCATTCGGAGGGCCGGAAAATAGTTTTTTAAAAAAAGTTTTACTTTGGTGGGTCGATACAATTACAGTGATACCCCAAATTTTTTATTGAATTTTGGTCCCCAGCAGACGTAGGTGAATTTAGGTCTCCCCGCAGACGTAGGTGAATTTAGGTCCCCAGCAGGTTGTAGGTAGAATTAGGGCCCCCGCAGGTCTGTAGGTAGATTTAGGGCCCCAGCAGGTCTGTAGGTAGATTAGGGCCCCCAGCAGGTCTGTAGGTAGATTTAGGGCCCCCAGCAGGTCGTTAGGTAGAATTAGAGCCCCAGCAGGTCTGTAGGTAGAATTAGGGCCCCCGCAGGTCTGTAGGGAGATTTAGGGCCCCGCGGTCGTAGGTAGAATTAGGGCTCCCGCAGGTCTGTAGGTAGATTTAGGGCCCCCAGCAGGGCTGTAGGTGAATTAGGGCCCCTAGCAGGTCTGTAGGTATATTTAGGGCCCCCAGCAGGTTGTAGGTAGATTTAGGGCCCCCGGCAGGTCTGTATGTAGATTTAGGGCCCCCAGCGGTGTAGGTAGAATTTTGGCCCCCGCAGGTGTAGGTAGAATTAGGACCCCCAGCAGGTGTAGGTAGAATTAGGCCCCCAGCAGACGTAGGTAGAATTAGGCCCCCCCAGCAGATGTAGGTAGAATTAGGCCCCCCAGCAGGTATAGGTACATTTAGGCCCCCAGCAGACGTAGGTAGAATTAGGCCCCCCAGCAGGTATAGGTACATTTAGGCCCCCAGCAGACATAGGTAGACTTAGGCCCCCAGCAGGCGTAAAAGATAATTAAAAATAAAAAAACTGAAATTTACTCACTTACCTGGCTCCTCGCCGCTGTCGCTGCTCCCGGGCTTCTTTCTTAGGCGGCGTGACATCACCAGGCCGCGCCGCAGCGTGGGTGCGCTGACGGGCCCCCCGTGTGTGGACTCTGGTGAAGCGCCTCCTTCCTGCACCTCCTTCCTGCGCCTCACCAGAGCACTCTGCAGAGCGGAGAGCCCCTGCTCTCCGCAGAAGCATCTGTATGTGCGTCCGGCAGACGCACATACGTTAGTCCCGGCGCCGCTGCCATCACCGATCGCTAAGGTCCTAAGCCGGTACCTTCGGTATTGACTTAGGACCCGAACGACCGGCATCGCCGGGGACGACTGTGGGTGGCGGACACTCTGCAGCGGACGGGAGGTGCCTGAGGGCGGACCCGTACATAATGTGGGCGGGGTCGGTGAGGGCAGAGGGCGGACATTCTGCGTATTTCATTGCACAGTGTCCGCCCTCTGCCATCACAGGCACCTCCCATATATTGTAAGTGTCCGCCTCAGGCACCTCCTGGCGCTGCTGAGTGTCCGCCCCACCCGAAGCGGCCCTGCTGTCGCCTGGCTCACAATGGCTTCCATATTATCTGTCACCGCCCACGGCACCTCCCATCATATGTGCTGTGGCCGGTGACAAGTGATGTGAGGCAGCGCGACAGCAGGGGCCAGAGTGCACAGTAACTCAGAGGACTGCGGCTCTGCCGCTACCACCACCGGTGCCGCAGGTGGCAGCGGCGGGCCGGATAAAATTCCTCGGCGGGCCGCATGCGGCCCGCGGGCCGTAGTTTGAGGACCCCTGATATAAACCATGCAGTGATTGCAATTATAACAACATCACATGGCAATATACACCCACATCATCTCAGTTCATCACCCATTCTGACCACGACGATCCATCCAATCGGAAGCTTCTTCAGGAGTGAGGAAGAACACCGCTCGGTCTCCAACCTGGACAAGAAGCTACTAGGGGTATAACATTGCATACTTCAATCCCATATCTCTCAGAGGGGATTTCACTTGAGAGAATAGACGTCTCTTCTTCTGCACCTCTGAGGTGAAATCCGGGTAGAATGAGAGCTTTGTATTTTCATAAGAGATGGTGTCCTTTTTCCTTGCTGCAGTCAAGACAGCATCTCGATCCCTATAGTTGACACGGAGGCGCGCCAGGAGGTAAGGGCCGGGTTGGGATTCGATGAGCCCTTTCAACTATAAAACATTGTGATAGAATGATTGGGTCAAAAGTCTCTCTTATCAATTTCTCAGCAAATCGTTCAGGTTCAGAACCTTCAGCCTTCTCCGGCAGCCCCAGCACCCTGACATTATTTCTTCGCCTCCTATTTTCCGCATCCTCTGCCCTGGCTTGTAACGCTTTAACCTGCTGCTGCAGGGTGTGGAGAGAGTCCTGCTGTGAATGGGTGGCATCCTCCACATCTCCCAGTCTTCTCTCTGCCTCCGTTGTTCTCACTTTAATTTTGTCAAAATCATAACGGAGACGATTAATATCGGTTTGAAGGTGGTCTATCTTAATGGTTAATGCAGACTGACAAGAGGCTATTGCTGCCATTATCTTATCAGTATCTACCAATCCAGCAGCCGAGGAGGATTCAGCACTAGTTAGATCCGTTTGACTCATGGTTTCAGTAATAGCTTTGGTGGAAACTGACTTCTGTACTACAGACGACTTATTACGGCCCATACAGGAGAGATTAGGGGCACTGTGAAGTAGAAGAAAATGGTGCCAGCACAATGGAACTGTAACAAATAATTCAAATAGATGCAGACCCCGACTGGAGAATCAGTAATGTTACAGTTCTATCCGCAGAGTAACTGGAGTCTGATAGCACAATCCAGGAGATAATACAATAGTCTCAAGGTGCCACGCTTGTAGTGCTAGAGAAATAGAAGATCACCCAAAATATATACAGCACCTCCCCAGCCCAAGTGGAGGATCTCAGGAGTAGCAACTGCTTACCTGAATATAGAGAGATAGAGGAAAATCTCAGTTATCAGGGTCCCAGAGCATATGTGAACACATAGACCCCCAGAAGCTGGATTTCAACTATAGGCCAACTGGGATACTCTAGGGATACTGGGTCAGGTGCAGGATTGTATGGTTGTAGCAGGTCTGAGTAAAATAACAATAGACCAGATAAGTTCCACTGTTAGAACAACCAGAAAGTCCAGGTGGAATATATAGGAGTCCCTGTCCTGCGCACCAGGTGTCAAACTCTCAGCTGCAGCTAGCAATTGCTCACTAGACTTATGTACCTGTCTATCAGCAGGTTCCAGATCCAGATGAAGTCTCTGTCCCTTCAGGAGATAGTCAGTCACACTGTCTCACATCCGGTTGTAGGCCGCAGCCTGCTGCTACATTAATGCCTCTTCTTCTTTCCTCAAAGGCCACTATACCAGCCTCCAGATACTGCCCACAGCTGGTATTGATCAGTTTATAGCACAAAGATTTGTAGAAAAAGTCAGATGGAGAAGGATTCTATCAGGATTTCTGTGGAGCTTAGCACCAGCACAACCTCACTCCATGACAGTTAGGCCACGCCCCCCATCCCTAATTTTTTTAAAGGGAAAACACAGCAGACCATATTTTGTTTTAAATGGCAGTGGCCCACATGTTGGAGACGCACATCAGATGGAAGCCTCTTATGCTTTCTATGCAGAACCTTAAATTGGTTTCACAGCTTGTTAACCATTTCTAGCTGCAACAATGTGAAGGCAGCACTGGACTATAGGCTGTAACTGGGATCAATACAAGTTGGCTAGGATCAATTCATTTCAATGAGGATGAGTACTAAAAATGCACTCACGGACAAACGTGGCGCTGGGGGGGAAAAACAGCAAAACAACCCTTTATAATTCTGGAAACTCTTTTAAGACAAGTATTTATTAAGTTGTTGAACCCTTGAAGTAGATTTATTGTGTATGGTATTCTTTAAAAAAGTGGTCAAAGGCTTGGAAGCGGACAGGTATTATACATCACATGGGTCCATTAATTCAGGAGTCAGTTAGTTAGAGTAGGCTGGGAACAATCAGCAATGCTACAAATTATTTAGGACCGCATTCTAATAAACATCTGAACCCCCGCCCATTACTAGTTCATACCTCTCACCATATCAGCCAGCCCCTTTCTTAAAGGGGTTGTCTCACTACAAGGATTGCTTTTTATGTTAAAGATCTTGCAAAAACAAGTCCCTTTTTAATATGTGTCCATTAACAGTGTTCTACCTATTCCTAGATATCCCCTCTTGTATGAGCTGCATCAGCTCCTGTGGTCGCTATAGCTACAGACCTGTTCAGTCTCTCGTGATAGACTGCCAGCACTGGTTGCTATAGCTACAGACCTGGCTTCTACTGCAGCCTAGTAGAAGCCAGTAAACACGCCCCTGAATTCAAAATGAAACCAAGAAAACAGATGAAAAGATGAATCAATGTAGTGAGACAACCCCTTTAAATTTGATCAGGGTCCTTGACAGGAGTACTGCTAATACTACCCTGGGGGCACCTCTGGGGACAACTCATTTATGGTGACCACATTTCATGGTGGACAAATTTGTCATTAGTGTTTCAAACTAGCAGGTAAAGAGGGTACAATGCTTCACTAAACGTAAGGAAATGTTATTGGACAAAGTTACCCGGGGGCCCCATAAGTACAAGGGTTGCAGGTCGTAAATATATGTCCCAGTAATCAATGGCACATGCCCTGGATACCAGGGTTGGGCTGCTAATTGTGTGTTCTTAGGACATGCAAACAGTTAAAAACCATGGTGGAGCAGGAAGCCATTGGCATAAGCTACAAGCTACCTACAAGACATCAGCGGGGTGTCCTGATATAAGCAGCATTATGATATGGGTGTGCTTAGGGGTGGTTAGCGGCATGGCCTCATGTTGTGTCATGTTTGGGCGTGTCAAGAGTTATGGCCTGGTCTGATGTCATGTATTTGGGTTGGACCCACTGTATTGTTATGCCCAGGGGTCCATAATGTTGTTAAGACAGCACTGACTCCATCATGAGATGACTTCACCTTACATCCATACCTCCCAAGGGTCCCTGTTTTAGAGGGACAGTCCTACTTTTGATCCAAAACCCTTTGTTTATCTTTGCTATTCAAATGTCCCTTTTTGTTCTGACCAGAATATGAGTAATAATAAATTTGATATATTGTTATAGCCAAAAAGTGACTGTTTTTCAATTGTATCTTAGACACATAGTTACAGGTCTATTTAAATCATTTTAACTAAGCTGAATGTACAAAAAAACAGGAAAATACATAAAAATACATAAAAATGCATTCAAAAATTGATCTTTTACACTGCAAATAATAAGTGTCTCTGTTTGACAATTCAACAAGCTGTAAATTATGCCTAAATGGTATGAGTGACTGTATTCTTATTTACTGTTTATCTCAAGTAAAAATATAAGATCTTGTATCCCCCCAAGGAGCTGACATTACAAGGAGACGTATCCTGTAAGATATACAAAGTGAAATAGTCACAGCGCAAATCCTATCTACGCAGTTGAAATTTTCGAGTGTTAATAAATGCAGTGTAAAGGAATGGCGAGTATAAGCCATATAGAAAATATCATATATAGTGACAAATTGCCTTACAATTCATGCATTTTATGTTAGCTGATAACCTCGAAGGCAGAAAAGCTGTTGACTCACCACCCCAGGATGTGATTACATCCCTGTAGAAGGGCAAAGTGCTATTAACCCAGAGCCATAGCCTCATATAAACAACAATATACCAGAAAAAGCAATGCTGTCCAGGTGAAAGGCTCATGGAGCGTTACAACAATCAAATTATATATACACTCCCCATCCTCTTCATCTGACCTATCTATCGCCGTCAATGGCTCCACACTCTCCCCAGACCCACAAGTCTCTTGGCTTGAGATAACCCTTGACTCTGCCCTTTCCTTAAAAAATAAAAAAAATCTAAGCCCTGACCACCTTCTGCCGCCTCCACCTGAAAAATATTTGCCGAAGCCGCTCCTTTTTTGACTCCACAAAATTGCTTGTTCATGCCCTCATCATCTCACGCCTGGATTACTGCAGCACTCTTTTCTGTGGCCTTCTCTCTAGGATTCTTGCTCCCCTACAATCCAACCTCAACTTCGCTACCCGTCTGATCCACCTCTCTCGGCACTTCTCCTCTGCCAATCCCTTCACTGGCTACCCATTGCCCAGTGAATTCAGCTTAAATTACTAACCATGACCTACAAGGCTCTCCATAACCTCTCCCCCCCATACATCTCTGCCTTAGTCTCCAGATACCTTCTTTCATGCAATCTCCGCTCCTCACAGGATCTTCTTCTCTGCTCTTCCCTTATCAGTTCCTCACACAACCGTCTCCAAGACTTCTCCCGTGCTTTCCCCACACTCTGGAATTGACTGCCCCAACACATTAGATTCTCCTCCAACCCTCACTAGTTTCAAAAGCAACCTGAAAACCCATCTCTTCAGGATAGCCTACAATTTACAATAACCCTGCTGCCACTACATCATAATCAAGGCCGGCATCAGAAATTTCAGGGCCCCATACAGTTGAAGCGGTCTGTGCCCCTCTCCCTCTCCAACCCCGCCCCCTTGCCCAAACACCCACCCCGCCAACTCTGCTCCCCAATTACCTAAATGAGACCAACTAAAACCCAGTTGAGCATCTGTGGGATCGTTGTGTTATGGTCCTCCAGCAGCTGTGGGATGCAGTTGGCTCCAGATACCTGTGACAACCTACCAGGACCTTACTGAGTTACTCCCAGCTCGTCGAGCTGCCGTCCATGCTGCACACTGTGGTTACTCTGGATAACAAAATTTTTGAACAGATCCTATGCAAAATTATGGATTTGCATCTGGAAAATCCACAACACATTACAATAGCAGCCATGTGGATGGGATGTTACAAATCCCTTGCCAGAAACTTTCCACATGGAAATTGATCTGTGGTGCTGATTTTTTACATTATTGAATGGGTCACAATTGCCATCAAAATCTGCACCATAATCCGCAAAATCTGTTGCAGATTTTTACATGCAGATTTAACTGCAGATTTTCGGAGAAAAATTTGCTTTCTGTGTGCATTCACCCTAATACTAAAATGCTGTACCACAATCTACCGGGAATAGAAGATTAACTTTAGAACAGTCTGAATGAGATGTTCCCGAGTTTCTGGTGTTACGTGTTGGTGGAGAAGTAAATGCAAACTTCAGCTTTCTAAGTGCTTATTTGTCCGTCCATTATGTTCCATACATTAACATGCCACTTAATCCTGCCAGTGGGTGACATTTTCTGTACAAAATATTTTAAGCCGCACTTCCCCTTGGGCTTTTAAAAGTAAATTTTCCCAGCGTGTTCCTAGCCGTCTATTATGTAATCAGTTCCTCTTATTTCGGGGAAGTAGACTGCCATTTCTGACAAGCCATTTCTGCCTGGGTTTTTTTCTTTGCCTTTGGTTAATTATAATAATTTGTGATTGGGATCCTCAGAGCAGGCTTTATCTACAATGCCCCACTGGGTGAGATTGTCAGGCAGCGAGTTATGTGCCAAGTTGATGGACACATAGAAAGCGCTGAAGATTGTGTTAAGAAGACAAAGTTTGCACTGCATTATTTATTCTGTACCACTTCTAGGAGAGGGTATATGTCAACAAGGAGCCTCGTGTACAGGCACATCCTGCTGGTAAATCAGATGAAGTCCTTTTCAATGTAATAGAAAAAATATAACAAAAACTGCTTAATTCAGGGGTATATACAGGGGAAATGACCAAACTGACACCCCCGGGGGCATGGTCCCTGGCCACCCCCTGTCCCACACCCAATAACCTTGCATATAGGGTCAGGACGTTGGGTAGGCAGAGGTACGACTGCCCAGGGTGACACCTCATGCCTATTAATAAAAGGATGCAAAGAGGTATGGAGCGGGATCATAAGCAGAGCTGGCTGTTTGTTGCAGTCTATAAAAAAGGAAGCTTTCAAAAAAAGATGATTCAACATAGACGGGGAGGGCACAGCCGCAGGCAAGACACGTCAGACCAGTGTCAGGCATTTGAATCTTCTGTGGGGCGGGCGCCATTAGCCCTTTTTTTGAGTAGGGTACCAGAATCCCATGTCTTGGCCTTGCATGCAGTACTTGGATCATTCTAATCACGGGGCAGCTCATAGGGTCTAACATAGAGATGGAGGGTTCTCACAGCAAAATATGAAAATAGTTGCCCCTTCTGGTGCTGCTTTATCTGGAAGGCTTATTAATTTTTTACTTAGTGGGTGGATTAAAAAGAACATGCCTGGTATTCTAGGGCAGGGGAAGGGTGGGTTATATATGTGGTGGCCTAGGGTAATGAAGAGGTTTAGGGCTTGTCCCCACGGCACAGATTTTCCTTCAGTTTTACAGACAGTTGAAAGCTGTCTGTAAACCGACTGTCAACCCTTTACATTGACATTAATAGAAAATCTGTGCAGCGGTCCCCATTGCACGGATTTTTCACCGGACGTTTTTTTACACCGCTGGCTCTCCGGAAAACTTTGTACATGTTCATTCTTCTGCCTGGTTTTCAGGCAGAACATGAACATGTTGGTACGAGGCGGTGGCTTGAATCCGCAAACCGCAGAGAAAAGCCATCCCCCTGCATGCCAAAAAAAGACCAAATACTGGTCGGGTCTTTGCCGTGTAATAGCAGCCTTATGGTTATATCCCTATTGGTCTATGGCAGAAAAAGGGTTTATGGTTATATTCTTGGTGGTCTAGAGTAGTGGAGGGGCAGTACTAGGCAGATTAGGGGCATTCCAAGGGTGAGGATAAAATATCTCAAAATTGAGAGACAAGATTGGCAAGTTTGGCCTTATTTCTCTCTCTCTCAAACTCCAGCAGTAATGAAACCCATAACCTTAGTACCAATCTAAAACACAGATGAAATCTGATTTCAAGGTGACAGTGGGCCCCTCACCTACCAGATGGCTGTGCAGATGCACAGGATGCACCAATGGTATGTCTTCCCGCAATAGTGCTGTGTATCAGAAACCTATGGAGAGTATAAGCAGGGAGAAGGATTCTTGTTTTAACAGCTCCTCAGGTCAGAGTTGGCCGATTCCCCCTCTGTCCTCTTGTGCAGCTGACCAGACTGCACTGGACATATGTCTGTCCATACATAGAAAACAATGTGTGCTTCATGGACATGCAAGCCCAGTAGAGTATATTTAATTGAGCTCTTTAAGTGGGCCCCAGTTCTGACAGCCCGGTATATACAATGATATGTTCTATGTAGATAGGGGATGGACCCTCATAATTATTTCTAATACTTGGCCCAAGGAAGCCCACTGTGACACTATCACTCTGAGAAGAATTAGAACATCCTTGGCGGTTTAGGGAAATGAAGTGGTTTATGGTTAAATTCCTGGTGTGAAGGGATATATGGTAATATCACTAGATGATGTTGTAGACTGTTCAGACTCATGTGCACTGCACAGTCAGATCACTGCACTGCATAGAGCAGATCATGCCCCAAATACCCATGCAGGAACATTCTTAAGATCCTATGTTATCAAGTATCTCATTATAAAGCACCCCTTTATGCATACTTGCCGACCTTCCAATTTTTTCCAGAAACGGGGACAAAAAAGGGTGGACTTAAGCGAACAGCATCCCATAAATGGGCATTCATAGCTGATCGGCAGCATTCCTAGGGTAGGGTAAAATCTCCTGAAATTGGGAGGCAAAAGGTTGGCAAGTTTGGCATTATGTCTCTCTCAAAATCCAGCAGTATTTAAACACATCACCCAAGTGCCAGTACCAATCTAAAACAAGTTAGAAATCTGCTTTGAAGGCAACAGTGGGCCCCCTTACCTATTGGTGGCTTGTGCAGTTGCACAAGGTACACCAATGATATTTCTGCCAGGTATATTAGAAACCTATGGAGAGTATAAGCAGGGGCAGGATATATGTTTGAATACGTCCTGAGGTCAGAATGGGCCCTTTTCCCCCTGTGGTATGGCAGGTATTCTCCACCATTTAATAATCTCCAACTTTTTAGATCAGATGAGGATCTTGGTAGCTGACTGCCTCAATCGACTCTCTGGACTGTTAGCTGACCATGCACACATGTGAGCTTGATAACTAGGGAGTGGCTGATTTCCAGCTCTCTTTAAAGCAGAGTTCCACTATGAATCTGGTTGCTGTGTATACTAGTAGGTGAGAGATTGTGTCTTGTGAGCTTGTTGCATTCAGTCCTGTTATCTGTTCCCGGGGCCATCTTATCCATTGGGCACACTAGGCAGTTGCCCATAGGCCCCACAAACATACCTCAGTGGGTCAGAGGTATGTCCCAGGAAACCAAGACGCATGCTCTTGATCCCTGGGTTGGTGCTTATTATCTAACTGTTCTTAGTATGCACAAGCAGATAAAAACCATGGCAGAGCAGGTAGCCATTGGCTTCCAACCCCAACTTGTCTTCTAGGCCACAGGCTGCTTTAGGCGTACAGCCTACAGGATGTGAGTGTCCTGACACAGGCCTCATCAAGGGAATCCTGCTGTTAGTTGGGGGGTTCCTGCTGTTTGTTGTTGGTGGCCTGATATAATGTTTGGCCGTGGTTACTGACGTAGCCTGTTTGATGTCACCTGCTTGGGTAGAGCCCAGCATATAACTTTGCCCTGGGGCCCCTAATTATGTTTAGATATCCCTGTCTGTTCCTAGTTGTTAGAGCCCTGTTTGTCTTAGTTCTCTGTTGCTTCTGTTTTGCCTTGTGTCAGTCTTGCAGCATGAAACTATTTCCTGGGTTCTTTTTGGGATTTTGAGCCTTTTTTGGGGGGGGGTCAGCCTTTTTTGGGAAACCCTCGGTAAAATATTGTAAAGGGGCAGGTTAGGGGCAGGGGGTTTTCTAGTGTTTGGGTTTAGCTTTGGGGACGGTTAGGGTCTCCCAATTTTTTATGCTCAGGTGTTTTCTTTGGTTCTTACTTTGGTTCAAAGCCCATTTATCCTTCCATCTCCACCCATGCCCTTTATCATTATCTGACTTGCTGAAAATTTCGTCCATTACTTTTTATACACGTTCTTTTTTACTTGCATACGCCCTCCGGGTTTTGGGGTTCATTTCGGGGTTAAAACCGTTTGGGGTGACATCTGAAACCCAGTGCCTGAAGAGATTTTTCTTTTCCATATGTCCACCTATGCATAGCACTCAATGTAGGCGGGGGCTCTTGAAAAGGCCCCCAGGGTATTTTTTAAATTTAAAGCCAAGTTTTTTGCCATAAAAATTTGGTCCCAAAGGTCCAGCGAAAACAAATTTTAATTTAAAACCCAAATTTTAAAGCCAACCCTCTTATCTTTAGGGCCCAATTTTTATTGTTTTGGAAATTCACAATTTTATTAGATCTTATTAAAGGGGGTTGTTCACTAATTAAATCATTTTACCTCAGTCCTGTTTTTTGGTTTAAATTTCAAATTTCAGGGGCGTGTTTACTGGTTCTACTGGGCTGCAGTAGAACCCGGTCTAAGCTATAGAAAACCCAGAAATGGCAGCCTAAGGATTTTTTTGAACAGGCCTGCAGTTTATAGAAACCTGAGGCCCTGATGCACCCCATAAAAGGGGGGAAATATCAGGAATGGGGTAGGCCCCTTTTAATGGACACATTTTGCAAAGTGATTTTTTTGGGCAAATCTTTAACAAAAAAAGAATCCTTGTAGTGAGAAAACCCCTTTAATGATATGTCCTTTTGTGTAAAATAAATTTTGTAACATGGTCTTTGTAGATACCCGGGATGAAATCTTTTTACTGGGGGGGCCCAAAGGGAAGGCCATTTTTTAAAAGGTAGCTTTTAATACTTCCTAAAAGAACGCATCGGGGGAAAGCAGCTGCCGTCCCGCTTTTCTCCCCAGCCCTGTTTCCCCCTGAATCTTTCCCTGTTAGGGGGATGCCTTTTATAGGAAATATATTACAGAAATGTAATTTTGGGTTTGCTTACTATAATATGCAGTTTGCAGTAAATATAAATGCTTATCTCCCTTGTGTGAAAACCCTAAACTTTAACCTCCCTTTTTCTGGCCCGCAGCGGGGAACGGGAAATCCTCGCCTCGCTGAAATGATGCCATTCCCCTCCATGAAAATTTTCCCTCATTAAAACCCCTTACACCCAAAATTGTCAAACCCTTTTTATCTAAAAGGTAATTTTTAATGATGCGGGAAAAGGGGCTTTTTCATTAACACCAATTTAAAAAGCGGCCAACACCAGTCACCATTTTTTTCCGCTTACCCACATGAATACTTTATGCGTGTAAAAGCACCCAAAGGACAACGAAAAAACTGCTTTTTTATGTATCCAGAGGAAAAAACAAAAAAACACCTTCTTATGTAAGCAAATAAAAGGTTTTAACAAAACAAGATAAAAGGGGATACAGTCCAATTAGGGGAAATTTATTTTTGGATAAATGATTAATTTTAGTGGGCCATTATATAGTTTTTTTTCCCCCTTTGGACATTTGCCCATCCCAAAATCCTTCATAATGTCAGAGGGGGGGAACAAATGGAGGGAAACACATAAAATTAAAGGGGTTTTTTTATTTTAAAACGTGTTAAAAAAAAAAACGTGTTAAAAAATGTTTAATCGGGGGGGTTTGGGAAAAAAGTTTTCCCCACCCCTTGAGCGGTTCCCCCCTTTTTTAAAAAAAATTTAAATGCAAACCAAAGGTAAATGCATTTTTTTGGGGTATTTTAGTGGGGAAAGCCAAAGTAGCAAGTTTTGGGTGAAGTGTAAAGAAAAATGAATTTTGTTTTTTCCAAAATTTTTGCTTTTTAAAAAAACTGAAGACGTGGGAGGCATATTTATTCAGCCCCCAGATCAATACTTTGTAATCCCATTTAAGCGGGGAAATGACACTTTTTTTGCCAATTTTTTTTAAAAACTTTGGGTTTCGGGTTACAGCTTTAAAAAAGGGCCCAGTCAATAAGGGATATAACACAGCTTTTTTTTTTTACTTTAGTCCAATAATAAATCAAGTATGAAAAAATAAAATGATAACAAAAAAATTTCCAAAAAATTAGGGAATAGAAAGGAAAAACATTTTTATAAAGGAAAAAAATATTTACAAAACTTTTTAGCCCCTTATTACTTTAAACCGGGCCCGAATTGAATCTCAAACCCGTACCTTAAAAACCAGGGAGAAACCAAAAAAAAACAAAGGGCCCGACGAATTTGAAAATTTCTCGGGGAGAAAACCCTCACTGTGTATGGATGCCCTCCTTTGGGGGAAAAAGGGGTTTTCGGGTTTTTTCATGGTTTGATGTTAGAGATTTTAAATTTCCAACCAAAACAAAATGGCGGACACGACCTAATGCGTGTCATTTAAAAAAAAAGAGTATGAAAAGGGTTTTGGGTTTTTTGTATCTTGCCCCACCAGGGGTTTCCCACCCCCAATTTTCGAAGTTAGATAGCCCAAAAGAAAACCCCCTCCAACTGATGACCACCACCAGAAAAAAATACAATGGATGAAGATCCTTTAAGGGCCTCAATTCACAGTTTTTGAATCCCAAAGGGAAATTTGAAAAAGAAAAAAACTTTAAAAGTCAGACTGTGTATGAAAATAGGCTTTTTCCCTTTTTAAATAAAAGAAACAACAAACTTTAAAAATTTTTAAAAAAAACAGACAAAGGTGAAAAACTTTGCCCCAAATCGGGGCTAATTACTAAATTTGATAAAAATTTGGGAAATTTTTTTCATTTTAATTTGGGCTCAATAGGTCATTTATTTTGACTAGCGTTACAAAACCTGAGGTCTTTTGGGGGGATGCCCCAACCCAATTTTTTCCCACATCTGGGAACCGGGAAAATATTTCCCCATTTTTTTTTAAAAAAAATTTTTCGACTCAATCAAAAGGGTTTGTTGAACATTTCAAACCCGAGTTTTCAATTTCCGCCACGATTCTCAGGAGATTTAGTCAGGATTGGGCGGGGTTTTTTTAAACCCAAAATAAATATGTTTTTGATGAAAAATCCTTCCATTTAGTTTTTGGTTGTGGGTTTTTAAGAGTTTTTTCCTTCTGGAAGTGCCCCTTAAAACCCGCCCAAAAGTCTTTTGCGGGCCCCCAAACCCGGTTTTCCTTCAGGAGTGCCCGTTTTTAGCTCCGTGATCCCCCAAATTAACTCTGACCATTTCCTGTTTAAGCAAAGCCTCCCCCCCAGCATAATGCGTCCCCACTATGCTTCAGGGTTGGGATGGTGGGTTCAAAAATGGCAGGGTTGGGTTTTTTCCTCCAACATAGCTTTGGCATTTGGGGCCCCTCACCCTGACCGGGCACCTTCTTTCACTTTGCGTTGTGCCCCAAACATAGCTTTTACCCAAACTGAAAAAAAGGGATTTCTTAGGGTTTGCAAAAAGAAACTTTTTCTTGCCACTCTTCCGAAAAGGCCAAAATTTTTTGGAGTTCACGAATAATAGTTGTTTTGGTGGACAGATTCCCCCAAACCTTAGTTTTTGGATCTCTGCAGCTACCCCCTTAGGGGCCCCTGGGTCGCCCTGCCCTGTTTTCTTTAAATTAGTATTTTCCTTTTTTTCCCAATTTAGCTGGTTGGCCATGTTTTGGGGGGTTTGCAGTTTTTGCCCTACCCCCTTCCATTTACAAATGATGGATTGAACAAGGGACCTGAGCTTGGGGTTTTCTTTGCAATACACTTTTCCACAACTTTCTCCCCCAGCCGTCTGGTGTGTTCCTTTCCCCTTTTTATGATGGGTGTTTGGCCCTTAAAAGTTCTCCAACAACCTCGAAGCCCTTTACAAAAAAGCTGTAATTTTTTTCTGAAAATAAATTTTCATGAGTTGTACTCTTTTTACTTAAATTTGGTGATTCTACAAGGGAATTGGTCACAATGGGTCTTATTTTGGGGGGCCGAGTTCAAAGGGGGTAAAAAACAAAAGGGCCCACACAAATTTTCCCTTTTTTTGTTCACGAATAAAAAAAAAAACACATATCATTTTTTATACTTTACAAAATGCTTTCTATTTTTTGTTGCTCAATCACATACAAAAATCAAAAAATACAATCCCTTTTTTTTTTTTTTTGCTGTTTTAATTCTACCCACTAAAATTTTTCCCGGGTTTTCTATATTTTACAAAAATTTTAAAAGGGGTTTTGCCCAAAAATAAGTTTCAACCCCAAACCCGGCTGGGTTTCCCCCCCACCCTTTAGGGGTTGAAAAAAGGGGTGGGTTTTGATTCTTGTTGAAAAAAAAAAAGTACCTCCTTGTGATGTCATCACTCACCCTCCCCCTCCGGGGTTCCCCTTTTTAAAACCCGTCTCTGTACTTGAACAAACTTTTTTTGGGGTTTTAACCAAGGGGTTTCTGTATTTTTTTTAAAAGGGTTCCCCTCTTTCGTACTGTTTAGGAAGAAGTTTGGGCGCGTCTTTCCTTTTTTTTTTTGGGAAATTGGCCAAAGGGGGAGGAGGGAAGGGAGGGAGGGGCCTTGGGGGGGGGGGAGTGTCTGGATGGGTTTTTTGGGGTAATTACCTTTCAACCCGGAAAGGCCAAAAAAAAGGATTTTTTTTCCCCCGGGGCCCTTCAAAGCTTCCCCCCATCATTGAATTTTTTTAAAACAAGAAGGTCCCGTAAACCCTGGGTTGTGTTTTAAAGGGCCCGGGAAACAAAAGGGGATTTAAGTCAGGCTTTTAGCTCTCAGGGCCTTCTTTTTTTAATTACTTTCTTTTTGAAAAGTAATTTTAAAAACCCCCTTTTTGGGGTTTTAAATCCCTTTAGATCGTGGCAAAACCCCTTTAAACCCCCTTCTTAAAAATTTGGGGAATTTATCAAGGGACCCAATTTTGGTTTCATTGAGAGAAAATTTTAAATTTGGCTTTGGAAAAGGGGGGAGGGAAAAAAAACCCCTCCGGGAAAATTTTAAAGTTATTGTGAAAATTTTTTTTATATTGATGACGTGATTACCGGGAAAAAATCCCCCAAAAAAATGAACTTCAAACCTTTAAAAGGGGGTTTTTATCAACAAAAAAATTTTGCTTGTTTAAATCCCATTTTTATTTTTAAAAACATTTATTAGGAATTTTTGGTTTTTTTTTAAATTTTTCATATCACTTTTTAAATATTTTTAAAAATTCTTAAATCTTGCAGTTTTCAAATTTGGATAGACCTTGTTTTTCGGTGTTTTAAACAGCTCAGAGAGATGCTTTACAGAAGGCCCTTTTTTTTAAAGCCCCAAAGGGAAGAAATTAAGTTTTCATTCAAAATTAAAAGGAATTTTTTATTCATGCTCTGAGACCGGGGAAAAAATCAGTGTAACCGGAAGTGAAAGGGGTGGAAATGTGACCCATCTCCCCCTTTGTGACTGGTGGATCCCTGTTTATTATTCACAATGGGGGTTCCTTTTAGTTTTGACCCCTTTTTGTGCTGATAATGAGCAACAAATTTAGAATTTTTCTTCTAAAAGAACCCGGAAATGTCAGACGTTTTTAAAGGGGTTAGGGCCCAAAATGAAAACTGAGGACTTTTTAAGAATTTTTTTACAAAATATGAAAGGGTAATGGCCCCCAAAAAAATAAACCCCCAAAAATTTTTTTAAAAAAGTTTTTGAAATAAAAATGGAGTTAACCCCCTTTAACGACCACCCACCGACTTTTGAAAGTTTGGGTGGTGGGGTCGGTTTGTCTACAGCGACGTCTTTTTGGGGCCCCCATCCCAGAGTGCTGGGATCGGGCAGTACTACACAGCCCTGATCCCGAGCAAACTCCCACAAGCACCGGGGGAGGGGGGGAACATCTGCATGGTGCTTTAACCCCTTTATTTGTGGCGGAAACGTCATCGAAGGGGCAAAAGGGTTTTTCCCCGTCTGTTGGGGGATCGGGAAACCCCCGTTTACCCGAAGAGCCCAGGGAACGGTTTCCAGTCAGCCCCCGGGGACCTAGAAGGCCCCAGGGGTGTCATGTTTTAAAAGCCCGTGACCAGGACAAAAATTATGAGGGTGTCCTTTATACGCCCGTTTCCCCCGGGTGGGAAAAGATTATTAAATTTTTAGCATATATTTAAAAATGTAATACAAATTTCCCAAAAGTGTAAAAAAAAAAATAAACCCGTTTTCCATGGGATTTAAAAAAAAAAAAAATAAAACCCCCTAAATGTGTAAAAAAAATTTCAAAAAAATAAAATCCCCCTAAATATTTAAAAAAAAAAATAATTGGGGCATAAAATTTTCACAAACAAAAAAACCCTCAATTTTTAGATATCCCCCGACCGTAATAACTTTGGGAAAAATTAATTTAACAATTATTAAGTGTGAAAGGTGAATGGGTAAAAAAAAAAATGTAACTTAAAAAAAAAATTTTGCAATTTTTTATAAATGAACCCTTAAAAAAATTCCCCCTTTTTAAAAAATTTTCCCCCAAAAAAAACGAGTCCTCATCCCCAAATGCTTCAAATTTTAAAAAAATAAAAAAAGTTACAAGTTTAAACGAAAGGGAGGGGGAAAAAATAAAAAAAAAATTTTTGGTCTTAAATCTTTTCAGGGGAAAGGGGAAACCAAAAAATTTTTGAAGCCCCCATTGTCAAGGAGTTGCATATTTTACAAAAACATTATTCCCTTGGAAACCCTTTACCATATTTTGAAAAGTTTTTTAGTTCTGAGTACAGTCCCAAACTTTTCTTACCCCGGTTTTTTAAAATTTTTGAAACAAAAAAAAAAAACTGCACGGGATGACCAGCTTTCCCTCCCTTTTGCGCCCTCCCTCAAGAAAAAGGGATCCCCATTTTCAAGGGTTGGTCAAACACTTTATATCTTTTCCCGTTTTTTTATGCAAGATGCTGGGGGTGTAGGGAAAAACCATTTAGGTTTTTTTTGGAGGGCCCAAAAGTAATATCCCACAAGGGTTTCTTTTTATAGAATAAAATTCTACTATAACTCACAAAGTTTGCCAAGTTTTTCCCTTTTTTTTGGGTTTCAAAAACCTTTTTTTCTCCTCCCGTCTTAAAACCCTTAAAATTTTTTTTTTCCCACCCCCCCTCCAACCCTTCCCCAAAAATTCTCTATCCCCATAAGGCTCCCAATTTCCCCGTTTCCCCCCGTCCCTGTTGGATAAATTTATCGAATCCGCTCTTCCTTCAACACCCACATTCAAAACCCTTTTTTTCTGAAAAAACCCCCTTCCACCTGAAAAAATCTCTCGAATTTTTTCCCTATTTCCCCAAATTCGCTTACAAAAAAAGTTTTGGGCCAATCCTTTTTTCCCTCTGCCCAGCCCACTGCCCTCCCCTTTTTTCCTTTTGGGCCCCCCAAAACTTTGTCCCCCTTAAATTAAAACCTCAACTCTGCTGCCCCCTTTGTTTACCTCTTTTGTCGTACTTCCCCCGCTTCTCCCCCCCCCGCCAATCCATTCACCCGGCTTCCCCTTGGGCCCAAAGAATTCCTTTCCCGTTAAAACCATGATAACGGGTCCCCGACCCCTTTTTCCCATACTCTGGCCATAAAAACCCAGTTTTCTCCCCCCACGCAACCTCCCTCCTCCCCAGGATTTTTTCCCCTGCTCCCCCCTTTATCAGCCCTCCTAAAAAAACCCCCAAGATTTTCCCGTGCTTCCCCCCCATTTTGGGAATTTACAGCCCCAACAATCAGACTTTCCCCCAACTTTTCCCCGGTTTAAAAAAACCCGAAAACCCCTCTTTCAGGGCCTTAAACCCACAATAACCTAGCAGCCCCCTGCCCCTACCCCCAAAAACTTGTCTGCCTTTCCCCTTCTGTCTCTCCCTTCCCTTTTTTTAAATTTTTAAAACCCCCGGCGGGGGGGGGTCCTACTCCCCCGTGCCCCGTTTATAAGTCAGTCATTTGTATTTCATTGTACTTTTTGAAAATATTTTTGTTTTGAATGTACAGCGCCCGGAAAACAAAGGCGCTTTAAAATAAATAAATAAATTTACAAAAAATGTTTAAAAGGTCATACAAAGGGTTTAAAAGGGGTGCCACAAAATATAAAAATGCCCAAAGGGCTGATAAACTGGGGACGCAGCTAAATATAGCACAAGATTATAAAATTTTCTGGGTGATTTTAAAACTGGTATAAATCGTTTTGTTCTAAAAGGGGAAAAAAGAAAAGGGAAAAACCCTTTTTGCATAATTTTGGGGAAAAATTTCCTTGAACACAATAATTTTTATCATTACAGGGCACTACACAACAGGGGGTGGACCCTGGTTTTTTAGGGAGGGATCCCTTTTACCCGCCAACAAAACTTCCCAAACCCCGCCCCCCCCAAAAAACCCAAAAAAACCCCAAAAAAAACAGGTTCTATACACACATAACAACAAATGCACATGTGCCAGTTACAACACCTTTTTACATTTCCAGCATATTCCCGAAACTCACAAAGTCAGTACACCCCTCACTTTTGTAAAAATTGGGATTTTTACTAAAACCCTGGGACAAAACCCGGGAAAAATTTTTGACACTTTTGATACAAAAGTAAAAGGGAGTCCAAATGTTAAAACCTTTTTAAAAAAGTTGGAAATGTGGTGTCCCCTTTAAATAACTCCCAAATCATGGGCCCTCAAAGGTCTAAACTGCGTGGCAAACCCAAAATGGGGGTACACCCCCAAAAAGAAAATAGGACAAGTTGTGCCCCCAAATTTCATTAATTTGTTTTCGAAAAACCATTTTTTTTGCAGCACTGTCTTAACTCTTTTTTGGGCATGGAGTCACTAAATTTCACAGGGTTTCAGCCACTGGAATCCCCTTCCCACTTCCCCTGGGATTTACATACCGGGGGGTGGTGGATGTTTTAAAAACCCGCCTCCTCCCTCTAACCCTTTTCAAAATGCCCCCCTGGGGTTTCTAATAGGGTTTTTGGTCTAGAGAAATGCTTGGGCCCCCCCCAAACCAGACCTTTAAAATTTATTTTCTTTTTGCAAAGGGAGGGGGTCATGTGGAGGGTTTTGTTTTGGGGTCGGTTTAAACCTGTTAAAAAACCCGCTCTCGGCCCCCCTTTTTGGAAGGCCCAGGATCATGTTCTACCTTAGCCCAAAAATGTACATGGGGGGGCCATTTATGGTTCCCTCCAAAAGAAATGTTATTTTCCAAAAAACCCGGCCAAAAAATCATGCCAGTCCCCTTTATTGGCACCTTTTCCCACCAAATGCTTTTTTGTTTGGCAAGGGCACCCTTGTTTTTTTACTCCTCACCTGGTTGCCCGCCCATACTTGACACCCTCGGAACCAAAAAAAGTTTTTATTGGTCCCATCAACCACAGGAAAATGGTTCCAGTAATCCATGTCCCAAATTTTTTGGTTGTCTTTCGAAAATTTTTTTGCCCGGGGCCCTTTTTGTGCAACAACTTTAGAAAAGGCTTCATTCTGGGACAACAGCCCAAAAGACGAAATTTTATGCCAAATGTGTGGTCCCGAGCCCTAACAGTCTTATCCCCCCCCCTTTTAATTTTAAGCAATGCTGGGCAGCACTCATAAAGTCCCATTTTGAAAAAAACAATCTTGGATTTTGACACTGGCACATGCATTAACTTTTTGGGGTTTTGAAATAACAGGCCTGTTCTTTGGGGGAAACCCCCTCCCTTTTTAAAATTTGCTGTTTGCTCCCTTTTCCAACACCCCGGAAAAAGAGCTGCCCGCACAGTGGCCCTCTTTTATACCCCTTTCCATCTATGTAGGGCAAAAAATTCTTTTTTTTTAGGGTCCTTAGAGAGTTTTTTTGCCCTAGTTGTCTTGTTAACTTCCAGTTTTTAGAAAAGTATGAGAGCAATTTAAAAAACCCAAAATAAAATTTCCCCAGACCTTGAAAAAAAGCTGATGATTTTGACAACCCCTGGGAGGAAAATGGAAAAGTGGGCACAGTTTGTTTTTATTTTTTACTTTTTGGGGTTTACTTACTTTTGTTTTCCAGGGACATTTAAAACAATTTATAGCTGGTTTTGTTAGAAAACTTTTTTAAAACTGATAAATTTAATTGTATCAAAAATGTTTTTTTTTAATTTTGTTTAGGGGTTTTCCCATGTTTTTCCCCAAAAATTAAAACAGTTTTTCCCTTTAAAATTTAATTTTTTTACCTAAAGGGAAACACTAATCTTATTTTTCAGGGTTTTTCTTTTTTTTCCATGAAAAGAATTTTACATTTATTGGGGAAAAAAAAAAATAAAATAAAATTTTTTTAAATAAAAGAAATCCCCCTTATCACAAAAAAATCAAAACCATAAACCACAAAGCTCTGAAGCAAAGGTTTAAAATCGTCCTTTTCTATTTATCCGTTTCTGTGCCCGCAGTGTATGTTTGGGGAGAGACTCAGGTACCCTTGGGACCAAACAGCCAAAGCCCGTCAGGCTCCCCCCTGCAAAAGTTGGTATTTCCAGGCTTTCCCGTAGGATTTCCTGATTTACAAAATTTAAAGCAAAAAACCTTTCCCTGTAATACTGGCCCAAATCCTTCCCGGGGGTTTTTTAATGACAAAGGTTTTTTTTTTTGAAACTTATAATTTAAATTACTACCCAAATTTTTTGTGTGTATTTTGTGGAGGTGATAGGTGCTCCTTTTTAGCCAAAAGACTGCCCGGGTAGGTCTTTATTTTAAGGGGAGGCCTTATATTTTTTAAATTTTTAAAAAAAATCGCACAAGGGCTTTTTTAGGGATGTCTTTTTCAGGGGGAAAAACTTTTATAATAAAATACTTACAAAAGTTAGCTAAGCACTCACTGAACACCAGCTTCTTGCTGCACAAAGTCATAATGAAGGAATTTGTACCCAGAGCATGTAGAGTGGCCAACAGTCATGATTTGCAGGGACATTCATGTGAAAGAGTTTCTCCAGTTTAGAAAACCTACCCTTATATATCCTAGTAGGGATTTCTGAGGTAATAGAAGGTGGCTCTTTATCTATGGAGAGTAGTAACCAAGAACGGTTAAAAGGGGTTTTCCCCAAAAACCCAAGGGGCAAAAAACCGGTCCTGTTTTAGTTTCCGTCGCCCCGGCCAGGGCCCGGGGGGGCTTTTCTCTGCCCGGTTTGTGGGGAAAACCCTCCCTTCTTTAAAATTTTCAAATTTTTCATAAACCGTAAAAGAAAACCGGGCGAAAAATGAACAAGTAATTGGTTTGCTATTTAAAAAAATTTTATAAAGAACAGACCCTTTTTTTTTATAAGGGGAGAAGGAAAGGCCCGTGATGCCATCCCTGGGGGTCCAAAATGATAGCAATTAAAAACCCAAAACCAAAAACGCCCCCTTTTGGGGGCCAAGAACTGAAAGGGGCCCGGATGCAGGAGGGATAAAAAGAATTTGTGGCAAAAACCCCTTTAAAAAAAAGGGGTAAAATTAGATCAGTAATACTGTACAAATGTAACTACTCCTTAATGGCTTGCTTAATTGTTTAGGAGAAGTTCCGTTTATACAGCTCTAAAATTACGTTGGCCCTTTAAAGGTATGCAGTGAGGCCCCTGATGAAATTAGTTTGACACCCCTGCTCTAGAACATTCATTTTCTCAAAAATTCTTGTACATTGGAAAGAGGTTTCATTTCATGTTATGTATCAAATGAGACCAAAAATCCATTGAAAAAAATGCAGAAAATAAGTAAAAATATAACAAAATAACATATGTGAATTCTTAAAAGAAGTCTATCACTATGGCAGCACTGCAGACTGAAATGTATTTGCCAGAGGTGTCTTCTAGACAAGGGGTCAAAAGTAGAAATACTTAAAAGCCTCTTCATAATCGAATATATTCATCGGCTCAGCTTTAATATGTTTTTCCTACAGAATAAAGCACAATTCCTGCACATTTTATTCCAGTACGTCTGCCCTGTTCTTCCATAATGAGGCTCCTGGTGTCTAAACCCTTTAAGTCATTATAATTGCCTGTTTAATGATCACTGAAGTCACCGAAGAATTTTTGACAATTTTTTTTTTTTTTTTTTACAGCGCTTCAAAATCGGTTTTAATGGGAATTAAAAATCAACAAAAAAGAACATTTTTTTATAGCTGAGTTGTTCACGAATGCTCCATGAATGCAACACTACTCAAAGGGATTGTCCAGTTCCTAAAAAAAATTAAAGGGAATCTCTTGGTGCCCGATTAAAAACAAAAGGCATATATTCCTCTTCCTCTACTCCTCTGTTCCAGTCAAATCTTTTGTTTACCTTCTTCTTCTTCCAAATGAGGATGCTAATGCTGCAGCCCTTGAACAGCTCCAAATGGGGATGTTACTGCTGCAGCCCCTGAACAGCTCCAAATGGGGATGTTACTGCTGCAGCCCCTGAACAGCTCCAAATGGGGATGTTACTGCTGCAGCCCCTGAACAGCTCCAAATGGGGATGTTACTGCTGCAGCCCCTGAACAGCTCCAAACTGTGATGTAAGCAAAGTCATACCAATCAGCAGCTGCAGCGGTGAAGTCACCGTTGGGCAGAAGAACAAGGTAAACACAAGAAAGGTGAGATGCAGCCCTGGAGCGGAGGAGTGGAGGAAGGGGAGGCTTTTTGTTTTTAATGGAGCACCAGGAATTTACAGTGGGGAGAAAAAGTATTTATTCAGCCACCAATTGTGCAACTTCTCCCCCCAGAAGATAAGAGGGGCCGTTTTTGACTCTTGTCGACCTAATATGAGAAAAAATGAAAAAAAATCCCGAAAATACATTTGTTTTTGGAAAAAAAATTTTTGGAAAATTTAGGGTTGAAAAAAAGTATTTTGGTCAATAAAAAGTTCCATCTCAATACTTTGTTTTATACCCTTTTTTGGGCAATGACAGGGGTCAAAGTTTTTAATTTTAAAGGGTTTTGGACACATGTTGTGGTATTTGGCCCCTTTCCCCCCATGCAGTCCCCTCAAGCAAAATTTTTTGGTGTGTCGGGGGGACCAACTTTTAACTCCTTCAAAGGGTTTTCTTGGGGTTTAAATCTGGAGAGGGCCTGGCCACTCCAGGACCTTAAAATGTTTCTTACAACACCCTTCGTTCCCTGGCGGTGTGTTTGGGATCATTGTCGCGAAAGCCCCACCATGTTTCATTTTCAATCCCCCAGTGATGGATGGATTTTTGCACCAAAATCTACGAAAAATTTTTCCCATTCTTTTTTCATACACGGACATTCCGGCCCTTTGCAGGAAACACCCCCAAGCATAAAGTTCCACCCCCATGCTCCACATAGGTAGGTTTTCTTTGGATGCAACTTATATTCTCCCCCCCAAAAAACGGTTTGGGTTTTTCCCCCCAAAAGTTCTATTTGGGGTTTCATCGCCCTTGACATTTCCCAAACTCTTCTGGACACCAAATGTCTCTACAAATTCAGAGGGGCCCAAAATTACTGGCTTAAGCAGGGGGACACATCTGGCACTGCGGATCTGAGCCCGGGCGGCTAGTTTTTTATGATGGTTCCTTTATTACTTGGCCCCACTCCTGCAGGTATTCCTAGGGGCCCCCTTTTGGTTCTTTATCACCGTTTTGTGATCTTTTTGGGGGGGCTCCAGATCGAGGGAAATTATCTGGGTTTTTTTATGGCTTCCATTTTCTAATTATTCCCCCCCACAGGATTTCTTTCCCCAAAACTGCTTGGCACTGGATTCAGTCTTCCCCCCTGGGGCAGGGCTACAATTTTTTTTCTGGGGCCCTTTTAAGCTCTTTTTTCTTCACCAAGTGGGGTTTGGAGTGTGACTGTTAGGGTTTTGGACGGGGTTTTTTAGTAACAAGTTTAAACAGGTGCCCAAACACAGGTAGTGAGTGGGGGGCAGAGGAGCCTCTTAAAGAAGAAGTTACAGGTCTGAAAGCCAAAATTTTTTTGTTTGGGAGGTGCCAAATCTTTTTTTCTCATTTTTCCTCTGTTGAGGTCAACCCATGATTCAATTTCACCTCTCTCATCTTTTTAAGTGGGAAATTTTATGTACACATCCTTTAAGAAACAGAGTTTTAAATAAATTACTATCTGTGCTGGATCTACAATGGGTTGCAGAAGTCTTCCCACCCCTTGAATTGTTCCTCATTTTTTAACATTACAGGCACAAACTTAAATGTATTTTATTGATATTTTATGTGATAGAGCAACACAAAGTCGCAAGTTTTTTTGAAATGTAAAAAAATGATACGCCTTTTCAAAAGTTTGCAAATTAAAAAAATAAAAAAATTTTTGTGATATTTTTAAAACCCCCCCCCCCCACCCCCCCTGATCAATACTTTGTAGGTATCATACTTTCTTTGTTGCCCATAACAACCATTCAGTGCTCCCCTTTCATTGCATATATTTCCTGGTTCAAAGAGAGAGCACCTTCTTCCCAACTTTTTTGTTCCCAATTAGCTTGTAGCAAACTGTAAAAAAGGACTTTTTGGGTTTCAAAAAAGGTTTTCCTTTTGCAACTTTTCCCCAAAAGGGCATATTTGTGAAGTACACAAAAGTTTCCTAAATTTTGGGTTTCCCCGCGAATTACCCCGGGGGCTTGGCGTTTTCCCTAATCCGTGCTCCCCCTTGTCTGGGCTGTTAGTTAGGTGGGAATGACCATGTCTTGGTTGGTTAGCGTTGTGCCACACCCTTCCCCTTTACAGTTATGGTTTTAACCCAGGCCCGTGAATGTTCAAGTTGGGCTATTCTTTAAAATGCATCCGCAATATATTTCCATAAATGATCCCTAGCTGTCGGGTTTTCCTTGGTTTTCATGAGCTGTTTTTTTATGTTCCTTTTACAAACCTCTGAGGAATTCACAAAACAGCTGCAGTTATACTGGGAATAAATCACATACAGATACAGGATAGTCTACTTACTAATTAAGTGACTTCAAAGGGTAATGTAATTGGTCACACTGGATTTTATGTAGGGGTGTCAGAGTATAGGAGGCTGGATATAATGAAGAAGGTTTGCACAATAATGTAGATGTATATCTACTAAGGCAAGTAAGATATTGGCGTGTATTAAAAGAGGCATGGACTCGCGGAACAAAGATGTAATTCTACCGCTGTACAAAGCATTGGTGCGACCTCACTTAGAATATACTGTTCAGTTCTGGGCCCCAGTTTATAGAAGAGATGTAAAGGGGCTAGAGAGAGTGCAAAGACGAGCAACCAAACTTATAAGGGGAATGGAGCATCTTAGTTATGAGGAGAGGTTAGCAGAATTGAACTTATTTAGTCTTGAGTCTTTAGTCTTCGGGGGGACATGATTAATATATATTCCCTACAAAAAGTATGGGGAAAAATTATTTCAGGTAAAGCCCCCTCAAAAGACAAGGGGACATTCCCTTCGGCTAGAGAGAAAAGGATTCAATCTCCAGAGGAGAAGGGAGTTCTTCACTGTAAGAACTGTAAATCTGTGAAATAGGTGCCTGAGGGTGCGGTCACAGCAGGAAAAAGTGGGAGTTTCAAGAAAGGCTTGGATACCTACCTGGAACTGAAGAATATTAATGCGTACGTAGCCATGTAAAATTCTGGATCCTGGCTGGTGGAGGCTCTGGTGTCAGAGCTGGGGTCTACCCTGGAGCAGATTGGTTCTTGCCTTGTGGGCTCCAGGGCATTCACCAGTGGGGGGGCTGGGCTTAAAATCCTTGTCTCCCTCCCTTCACCCACATTTTACCCGCCCTTGGTTGAACTTGATGGACATGTGTCTTTTTTCAACCGTACTAACTATGTAACTATGTTATTACATGCCACTCATTGTCCATGGGAAGCCAGATGACATCCAGTGTAGGCACTGTATTTGATGATGCGCATATGATCGATGAACTTATAGTGATCATTACAAAGCAGCATTCTATAATGGCTCATAGAGGGGTTCCCCGGTCCAAAGCCCTTCCTCTAAACCTTCTTATGGCTTCATATGCCTGGGCATATGGACAAGGGTTGTCTTTAAAATACAACACCTTTGAGGGAAAACGTAAAGAACTATTCCTTAGCATAATATTACTATTAGAATTTCTCCTAGCTGTGAAAGTGCCATTGAAACACAAACAGCTACTGGAAATTACATATTCTAATCTTCTGCTCTGCGGACCCCTCAGCAGACACTGGCTATTTTATTTTATGTGTACAAGAATCATAGGACCCTTATCTCCATGGATCGCTTCACCAAATATAGTATTTTCTTCTTTGATGTCCACCAATGATTCATAATATATATTTATAAGGGGTACCCTGCTGCGCTTCGCACAGTCATTGAATTACATGGGAAAAAAGCCTCCACTAAATGAATTTATACAGCTATTATTAAACTCAATAGGATCTGTAAAAATTTAGGTGCAGTAAACTCCAAAATTGCTGCAACTGTGCCGCAAGAGAAATTATTAGTACCAGGTCCCCACCGTGGGTTCCATGTCAGTTTCTGGGCCAAGGAACCTATGGTAGATCCACCACTGTAACCAAGAATGCATCGGCAGGCTAGATATATATCAATATAATGATATTCTGATCTTATGTACTTTTCTCATACATGTATAGGGAACCCAAAGGTAGAACTTTACATTGAAGCATTAGTGATAAGCTTTTTAGGTTTACATGTAGTTTTGGGATTTTTAGTTGCAGGTTCCTTCTTCTTCGGAGAGAACATTCCTAGAATAGCCGAAGCATTCACCTCGATGTCCTCAGCCGCTGATACAAAAATGTCTTTGTACTGTATACAGAATAAAAGAGCTGGTGAATTTTCTACAGGCGACACATACTGAGCCGCTCTCATTTCTGAATGTCGGTCTTTTAGTGGTTCTCTGCTCAACCCCGCATTTCTAATGTGCAAATGAGTACACAGTGATATGTCGGACTAAAATACCCTGCAAAGTGCAACAAAGAAATGCTAAGTGATCGAGCCCAACAATTTTCATAATAGTTCCCAAAGATAATACAGCACAATAGGATTGTTAACAAACTCGAATTCCTAAATTAGTAAGTGGTATTCCAAAGTAAAACAGTTATTTTAGAAACCTCATAGAATTGCAAATATCAGTCATTCTCAGTCAAAATATAGAGCTTAGAAATAAGCTAAAGGTGTTTAAGGGTTTATACCTATGAGTGCTCCCACCACTTATCGGGGGATGGAAAATTCAACATCAGTGGTCTGTGTGCTGTGGCTCTCAAGTTGTTGGGAAACTACTCCTATTATGTCCTTACAATGATGTCGAAGATTAAGTAACCCCCTTTGGCTTTTACCAAAACAGCATTACTCCCAACTAATGTTGTATAAGTTTTTCACTGGTTGGGTTGACACCTGCCGAACCAGAAGTTTTGTGCTCTGATCTTAACCCCAACCCTAAATTAAGGTTAAAGTTAGGATTAGGGTTTTTTTTTAAGGAGTTTGAATAGGTTAATTTACCGGTTCCCAAGCGCTTCTGGTTTCGAGGTGTTGTTGCTCTAATGTCACTTCTATTTAATGTCACTTCTGGCCATCTTTGGTCTATGTAACATTGGACTGGATGTGATGTCAGACAGAAGAGACATTGGAGTGACAGCACCATGAGAACGGAAGCGCAGAGGAACGGTGAAATAAACGCGCTTACACCAAGCGAACAAAAACGTAAACCCAATTTAGAATAACAGTTTTGGCGACTATCAGCAAAAATTGATTTGGACTACCCAAACTAAAAGGGCTTGGATTCAGGTAGAATTTAACCTCAGCTGGAATCTTAAGTACAACACTACTCCCAACACAGCGCAATGGTTGAAATTGTACCACAATCCCTTCTACTCTTGTCAGTCTATGGGTGGCTGCAGCTTTCATTTCTGGGAGTTTGTGACTGTTCCTTACTGGGGACTGTCAGGAAAATCCCATTCACTCTTGGCAGCCTATTATGGTTGTCAGCGGCTATTACTTAAAGGGGATGCACCAACAATCACATATATCACATATTTACAGGATAGATGATAAATGTTTGATCAATTAGGGGTCAAACCACTGGGACCCCCTCTGATCACCAAAAATGGAGCCTAGGTTGCATATGTACACTGCTGCTCAATTGACTGTCTATGGGACAGATAAAGATAACTATGTACAGCACTCTAAGGAGAAGTGAGGAGTGTTATTGATGGGGCAATCATTTTATGGTGGGCTGTGGCTATCACTTGTGGGGATCTATAGCTATTAAATATGTAGGACTGTGGGAATTTGTGGCTGCCACTTAAAGGGGTTTTGCCACGATCTTATTTCATACCTCCTGTATCCAGCTCTTCAGCTCTGTGTGCTCAGAAGGAGGCGTGTGTGATTTGCTTGAATTGCATATAATGTGACCCAGCAGGATGACATCACCAGGCCTTTCTTCTCTCTAGTCAAAGAAAGGTCTGTTTATGTACAGAATTGTAAGTAGCTACACTGTAGCTCAGAGGTAACATTTTGCATTACAGCACAAGGGTCCTCGGTTCAAATCCCTGCAGGAATTTAACCTGTGGATTTTTTTTCCTGTTTATCAATGCACAGACCTCATTGAGGTTTCTTTTTTTGTTTGCACTGCTTGACTAATTACTAACTAGTCCAAAGGACAGGAGTAGAATGACAGCATACGGGGTTTGAACACTCAGTAGCTGCATGAGAAGAGAGGTGATGTCTGAGCATGTGCGACCAGGACTGAGGATCTCACAGCCCTGGTCGTATCCTCTGGAGATGAGCTGTAAACAATGGATCACTAAAGGAGCAGGTAAAACAAAAACGGTGCAGAATTTTTAATAATAATGAATGGTGAAAATGTTTATTATTTAATTTTCAAACTTCCCACGTCAATTTTACTTCATGGCAAAACCCCTTTACGAGTTGGAAAGAATCGCCAGAAAAAGTAATTAAAACCTTTATTCAAATAGCTTAATAAAGATAACTTAAACAAAAGCAAAAACAAAATCCTATACTACCCCTATTCACTAGCAAAAGGAAAGTAGAAGAGGTTAAAGTCTACCCCTACCTACATAAAATCCAGGGCAACCACTCTAATAAGGGCGATCCCGAGCAGAAACTTATCCCTTCTGAGAATACCCTACAGGTATAGGGAAAAGTAGGTGTCATAAGAAGGCAAATACAAAAAGGTATAACTGCCTCTAGATCCAAAGGAGAATATTAGTGATGTACTCATGCCTATGGTCAGCATATTGTCTATCCAATACTTGGGACAATTTCCTCAATATTTACAAATAGTACAAGCAAATGCATGGAAATCTTTAATTGCAACTCAAAAATCTCTACATCAAGCTCGATCAGGGAGACAAAAAAGACCATAAAAATGTATTGGAATATGTTAGAATCAACCAAAACACCATGTGTACATCACATATGAGAAGTAGAGTCACTAAGATGTACAGATGGCGAATGGGTATCCCATATGTTTGGAGCCAAATCAAATCCCAGGGCCACAGGGTGTAAACACATCCTAGCAAGTTCCACTAGTCAGAGATACAATACCCCAATATTGTTAACTGTGAGTATTATCAATTCCAAAAATTTACATCAAAACTTGTAGACAGATAGGATAAATGATGTAGCACAGTGCAACAGGAGTGGTCCATCAAGCTTCCCCAATTATATATAAAATAATTCTTTCATTCATATATATGCACAAAAAATACTCACTAAGTCTTGATATCTACCAAAACCTCTATCTGCATATACTTACAGACATGTCGAAAACGATGTGGATACAGCCTCCTGCCGCTCCGATAGATGTGATGTCCTACATAGTATGCCAGGCCTATTCTCACATGGGATAGGTTTCTGATCAAGGTCACCCTTATTAGGGTGGTTGCCCTGCATTTTATGCAGCTACAGGTAGACTTTAACCTCCCCGATTTTCCTTTTGTTAGTGACTAGGAGTAGTATAGGATTTTGTTTTTGCTTTTGTGTGGGTTATCTAAGCTATTTGAATAAAGGTTAAGTTTTAGTTACCTTTTCTGTTGATACTTTCATACTGGTTTGCTATAATTTTTCGAAAGTGTCTGGGCGGGTTCCCACGTTGGTTCTGTTTTTAATTTAAGAGTGACTGCATTTGTCACTTATGGGAGCAGAGGCATTAACAATGTGGGTTGTAGAGGTAGCAGTTGCAACTGGGGCTAGGAGTGCCAATAGGGCAATATGGGCAATACGCCTGATCAAACAGGGGCCCACTGATATGTTAAAAAATAGGAACTAGTAATGGGTGTGGGCCCCATTTGATTTGGCTGTATGGGGCCCTGAAACAGTTAATAGATGACTGATGGCAGCCCTGCCTGGGGCCTATGGTTTGTGGCAACCCAATGATGACATAATGGAATACAAGTGTTTATTAGCTATACTGTGATGTTACTGCTTACTATCCTTGTATTGTCACAAAACTGTATCCATCCTTTTGAACACTGTTTATTCCCTCTTTGCTGTGATATTATAATGCCCATAGTAGTGGAGGCTGTTCCTCTTGTGTTAAATTTTAGGGATGTCGTTCTTAAAAAACAAGTAACTTTTCTTTAATTCTGCTTATTAAAAAGGGCCACATACTGTAGCTTGGCAGTCACTCAATAAACAAGTATCAGTCTCTTGTACAACAGTATAAGCACACGTTTCACTTGGCTGCTCTTCAGGATCGAGGGCAGCACAGACCCCCTTGGGTACAATCTACATCCAGGGCGAACGCCTTTAGTACTGTGCAGCTGCAGACCAGCCTTAGGCCAGCTTACGTTTCATTCACAACAGAGACCACATCTCTCAAGATTCATTTTAAAGAAACGTTTTTCTTTTTTTCATATGTTCAATGCAAAGACAATTTACATCCAACAACCCGTAACCAATTTGGCTAACATTTCATTCCTCCTAGATTTTGATCATGGACTTAACAGACATAAACAATGACTTATTAGATGTATATCCGATAGCATCATAATAGCCTTATAATACCATGCTTCCAACACCACATAATGTGTGCGTTCTACAAATCTCTGCAATGCTATTGATGTAGTTATTTTTCTTTTATATTGTATATACTGTATGTAACTAATGTATTTTATGACTTGGTCTGCAAAACAAAGTAGAATGACACCAGGGTGGTCACTGCTGGATTCTCCCGCCTGGTTCGCCACTATTGACAAGTCTCTCCTATTTGTGTAATGATGTAAAGCCATTTGGGGAGAAGCCATTACTTTTAAACTATGTTTCCTATGTAAAGCATAGCTGGTTTTCATAAGAAAGCTTTTCATTATTCAATGTTGCACGTGGTTTGCAATCCATGGTTCTTGCAGTGCACAACATAACATTTGTTACACACTCAAAACAAGTTGTTGGCCCTAAAACACTTTAGGGGAAATGTATGAAAACTGTCTAGGTCTAAGACTTTCTTTGTTGCTCATAGCAACCAATCAGAGCGCCCCTTTCATTGCATATAGTGCTCTGAAAAAATGAAAAGGAAGCCTAATTGGTTGCTAGGGCCCAAAAAAAAAAAATTTTGAACCTAGCATTTTTCTACATGTCCTCCAGAGGGGTTTTAATTGACCCAATGTCCTTTCTAATTTTTCGTGAATCTTTTTTTCCTGAGTTTACAGGGACCCGGTATGACCCCTTATTCCTGCCCTTTTACCACTCTCAATCGCTTTGGGTACCAAAGCTATTTGGGAAGTTATATCTCCTCAGCCATTACCACACCTGCCAGTAGTTTTCCATAGTACTGATTTTCCTGCCCATCGTCCTCGCTGACCCTGTTTTTTATTGCTACCATTGCAATGTTACTCAACTGCTAAAAGCTCCTGCTAATGCTCGGAAATGTCAACTAAGTGAGGCATATGATGGCCTATATAGTCAGAACACTGCATAGTAACTCTATAGCGCTGCTCAGAAGAAATCCAAACCTCATTGGTCACATGAACCCCCTAAGGACTTAAAGTGGTTGTCTCATTACATTGATTCATCTTACCTCAGTCCTGTTTTCTCGGTTTCATTTTTTGAATTCGGGGATTTTTACGGGCATTACCAGGCTGCAGTGATAGCTGCTAGGACCCAGGTCTTAAAGCGACCGGTGCGGGCACCCATCAGGAGAGATCAAACAGGTCGTACTATAGCGCCCGTGCGGGGCAGCCTATCGGGAAAGTTTTGAACAGGTCTGTAGCTATAGCAACCAGTGCGGGCAGCCCATCGGGGAGGATCAAACAGATCTGTTGTAAAAACCAGCACGGGGCACCCATCGGGGAAAAGAACAAACAGATCTTAGTAAACGACCAGTCGGCACCCTATCGGGAAAGGATCGAACAGGTCTTTTATATAGTGCCCAGCACTAACAGCATATCGGGAGAATCAAACAATTTGGCCCCTTTATCCCACCTGCAGCCAACGGAGGAGATCGAACAGGTTGTACTATAGAAACCGAAAGCTGATGCAGCCCTACAAGAGGGGATATTGGGAAATAGTAGGAAACTGTTAAGGGGAAAAATTTTGCAAAGTGACTTTTTTGCAAGATTTTTTAACATTACGCAATTCGTAGGGACAACTCCTTTAACACAAGATGGCTGTTCCTGAAATGTCAAGCCAAAGAAAGCTACTCAGCTTCCAGGAAGTAAACTGAGGTATTGGAGAAGAAAGAGGGCAGAATGTAAATTGCAAAGCTGCATTACTTTGCACCATCTATTATTTATGTATGTTTTTTTTCTGCCATACCCCTTAAAAATGCACAGTAATCATAAAACAGTGAAATCTGTTGCCCCTCGTCAGTGACAATGTACCCTATTAAGCATCACCAAGTCTTGTGACAACACATTTCCTCAAACACAACATGAACCTGATTGAAGAAGCTGAATTTTTAAAAATAAAAATTACAGGAAAATTGAGAACCCAATTTAACCTATTTATATAGTTTCTCAATGCCATAAAACCTGTTATTAGAAATGAATGCTGTAATTATGCACTAGGCTAAATTACATAGTGCTAAAAGTACAGAGGAGGTAAGGAGCTTTTGTTCATTATGACAGCTCCAAATCTCCCTCTGCAGAAAGCTTAAGATGCAGACAGCAGACAAAAGTGTGAATCTTTATATCATTTGCAGTTCAAAAGAAACAAGTGATATTCCTGCAATTAACATTTAAAAAAATATGAGGGCTCTGAAATATCAGATGCTAGGAAAAATAGTGGAATTACGAAGCATAAAATGCTACACATAAGCGGTGTATTTATTTTAGTGTCTGGTTTAAAAAGAAATTTTCAGTATATTTCAGTATAAACATAGTAAAGGGTGGTCACTAAAAAGGTTTTCAAAAACCAGATGGGCACCCCCATTCTGTATTATGGCACCCCTTCTGTATCGCCTTATTTAATGCAATTTAGCACCCACAAAACCCCCCCCCCTCATGTGGAGGGTATGTGAGTGGTTTTTTTTTTATATTTTTGCATTTTGCAATCTCCCCCCTGCATTATACTGTGCTTTTTTGCATACTGGTGTGGGAACAGGGGATTAAACTAATGGCAGTTTTTTTTTCCTCTTTTGTTCCCTAGCAGTGGGGTAGTGAGCGCTGCTTAGTAATTAGCTCACCCGTTAATTTTCCCCCAGGGGCATATAGGCTAGAAATCCTGCTATGGGGGTTTGTCTAGTGCAGCCATTGAGCTGTGAATATAGCCCCAAAAATTGCAGTGTTTTTTGGGTAAGTAATGTCCCATTTTCTGTATGTGTTTTTTCAGTATAGAAGCTCCCAACTATTAAGCACCGTGAAGAATGACCACAAAGAGTGTCTTTCTCTCCAGTAGACCAAGCAGGCTCATATTTTATACCAGCTATGCACTGATTTTAGTGGTGAGTGCAACGCTTCATTTTATCTGTGGAGTCATTGCAGTTTTTAAAATTTGGGCAGGTTCCTGCAATCAAGCTGAATGCTAGGATGCAAGCAATGCGATCACTCGGAAGCTCTTTACCTAAAAGGTATTTTCCAAGTAAAAGCTCCTTTGGGCCACAAAATTTTAAAGATTTTTACAGGGGTGGTAAGATGGTGTACACTTAGTATTAGTTTTGAGGGGATTGCACTGGGGTATCGAGATCGACGATAGTCGATGCGCCGCTATCGAAAGGGTTTT